>VZRS01001920.1:0-29780 GCA_013398055.1 Ifrita kowaldi
TCAGGCCCTGCAAGGCCACAATTAGGTCAATCAGAAGCCTTCTCCTCTCCAGGCTGAACAATCCCAGCTCTCCCAGCCTTTCCTCCCAGCAGAGCTGCTCCATCCCTCTGCTCATCCTGGTGCCTCCTCTGGGCTCTCTCCAGCAGCTCCAGCTCCTCCCTGTGCTGGGCCCCAGGGCTGGGGCAGCTCTGCAGGTGGGGTCTCACCTGAGCACAGGGGCACAGGGGCAGAATCCCAATCCCTTTGCTGCTGCCCACGCTGGGATCAGCCCAGGCCACATTTCCTTGTATAAGGATAATATACTCAGAAATAATATAAAGAAGTGGTTTGTATATGAATTTCCAGTTGTTACTGGGCAGCCTGTAATGCCTGTGAAATAAGTCATAAAATGTATCCAAATCAGCAGGAATTTGCTGCGACACTGAGAGCAGAACTCACTGAATTTACACATCTCCCTGGAAGTCAGGTGTCTGTAATAATCAGTGATGGGAAACCTGCACTTCCACATGCATCCAGCCCCTTCCCGAGTTCAGGTGAGACAGACCCAGCCTTGCAGCCAAATCCACAATTTGGGAGCTGTGAAAGGGCACCTCAGGTGTATTTTTATTCACTGTCAAAGGTTCTTAACCACCCACGGCAGCTCTGGCTCTGTTCCTGCCACTGAGTGGGATCCCCAAAATCCGTTGTTGTTTGGCTTCATGTGTTGTATTGTCCCTGTGTGTCTGTGTGTCAGGGCCTAAGGGGCTCCAGGAGAGCCAGAGAGGGACTTGTGACAAGGACATGGAGTGACAGGACAAGGGGCGGTGGCTTTGAACTGACAGGGGATGTCAGGACTAGGGATTAGGAAGAAATCCTCCTTGTGAGGGTGGGGAGGCCCCAGCACAGGGTGCCCAGAGAAGCTGTGGCTGCCCCTGGATCCCTGGAAGTGTCCCAGGCCAGGTTGGACGGGGCTTGGAGCACCCTGGGACAGTGGAAGGTGTCCCTGCCTGTTGCAGGGGGTGGCACTGGATGGGCTTTGAGGTCCTTTCCAACCCAAACCATTCTGGGATTCTCTGATCCGGTCTCAGTGCAGATCTATCAAACACCGTGCCCTGTGTGGGGCTGTAATGACAGAGAGCCACCGATCCGAGAATTCCTGCAGGCCCGTGTTGGGCAGCTCTCACCTCTTTTGGAAGAAAGAGGAAAGAGGAAAGATCCATCTTGGCAGAGCCCCACAGCCCTGAGACAGCTGCAGTGCTACCAGCTGAGTGGCTTCGAGCTGCTGACAAGCCTCAGTACTGCCTGCTCAGCCACGAGGAGCTCCAACCAGGGGCTTGGCTGACTTCCCAACAGTGTCTGCAGAGGATCGCTGGCAGTCCCTGCTCAGAGCTGCTCTCCTTGCCCCGTCAGAGGTCCCTCCCAGGAGATGGTGGAACAGAGAGTCGGGAGCCTGGATGTGGAGCACTGAGCCCCACTCCGACCCTGGGGTGAGTCCGACACGAGGCTCTCTCCATGAGTTTAGTCCATTTAAAAGCTCTCCTGGACACCAGCACCGCTGACCTCCTACCTGGAACTAAAATCTTATTTCTCAGAGCTGTTTGCAAGAGCTGAGCCCCTTCTCCCACCCAGGCTGGGCCTCACAAGGCCCGACCTGGGAAACCTCTCCAAGCCTGTGCCCGGACTCCCAGTGTGGTGTTCACTGGGATAATCACCGGCACAGTTCGTGAGCAGGGAGGATCCCTGCCTCTCTCCATGGCAGGATCATGTGGGATGGGATCTGCTCCAGTGATATCACTGACTGGAGAGGGCTTGAGCTGGATCAGCCGCAGTTTTCATTTTGGATTTGCAACCTGCAAAGTAAACTGGGCCCGGTTTGGTGTTGGATTTAGAGCTGATGGAGAAAATCTCCCCCAGGCGCTCAAAAACAGAGAAAAAGGAGAAGAGCTCCGGATCAAAAGGATGAAAGGAAATCAGCAATCCAGCTCCTTGGCCAACCCCCGTGCCCTGGGAAGTGATCCCGGGGCATTGGTGGTTCTCTGCACGGTGCCCTCTGAAGGATGCGCTGTCCTGGAGCCAGGGCTGGCATTCCAGGGCTGCAGAGCTCTCCTGCCCAGCCCAGCTCATCTGTCACCCGGGACGTGTTTACGGCGCTGACAGCCCGCTCTGGGAGGTGATTGATACTGATTGGAATTGTTATGCAAATACACTTTGCTACTCTCTCCCCTACAGATTCTCCCGGGTTGTGATAGCGGCCCTTTTCTCCAGGGATTTTTCCTCCCTTTTTTTTCAATAAGGCCAGGTGAGCTGGACTCTGTGGCCTCAAACATCCTCAAACAGAGAAAACACTGTGACAAACCCCGAGGATGGATCTTTATCAGTGCCAGGCAACAGAAATGTCTCTTTTACTTTCTGTGTTCTCACCTCACACGTTGTTCCTTCGCAAGGATCTGTCACCCTCTGTTGATAGAGACAATTTTCAAAGGCATCAGAGCAACTTAAAGGCTCCAAGTGCCACCTTTAAAGTCAAATCTGGGTTTTCCACAAACACGGGTTTGTTACAAAGTGCAACACCACCAACAAAATGTTCATTGAAGTCCAAATGAATCCCTAAGGATTCACCCTTAGGCTGAGCTGGGAGAAGGGCACTGTAAAGGAGAAACTGGGAACAGCTCATGCCGAGAGATTAGGGAGCTGCGGGGCCCGGACTGTCCTTGTAACTCATGAAGAAACACCTGAATAACACCAAAATGTTATGTTCTGGTGTCCCGGACAGCCACCTGATTGCACAATGACATTAAAGAGAGTTTTTAAAATTTGGGAGATATCCCTGCATTACTTTGCCACTTCTACCTGCCCAGAGCTGCTTTGGAGCCAAGAGAACCCCTTTGGTCTGGAATGAAAAAATTTGCTCATATTCAGGAGGAACCTTTTAATTTAAGCCCAACTTTTGAGTTGAATGGAAACCAAACCATTACAGATTAAGTTTCCAGGCTGGTTTGGGTGGGAAGGGAGCTTAAAGATCATCCAGTGCCCCCCCTGCCATGGGCAGGGACACCTTCCACTGTCCCAGGCTGCTCCAAGCCCCGTCCAACCTGGCCTTGGACACTTCCAGGGATCCAGGGGCAGCCACAGCTTCTCTGGGCACCCTGTGCCAGGGCCTCACCTCCCTCACAGGTGAGGATTCCATGTAGCTACAGCCAAGGAGAAAGTGAAGCACGCACTGGAGCAGTCGGACTCCTGGGGGCAGCCCCAGCTGGTGACACCCAAATCCTGGTCCCTGGAAGACCCCAGGGCCATTTGTGATGGCTGTGGAAGGCGCTGCTCGGGAGATGATTGTTCTCAAACATCCTTATTCTTTGGTGACACCACTGGAAGCAGGTGGGCTTTGGGCTGAAGGTGTATGGAGGCCACTGGCCATGAATGTGGAAGCATCTCACTCTCCATAATTCTCCTCACTCGAGCTGAAACCCCGGAGTGCCAATTCCCTGTCACAACAGACTCCAGGCTTCAGGCAGGGTGGCTGGAAATCTGGGAAAGGCCCTGGGTGCCAGGGCTGTGCAGGCAGGTTTGGAGTCCCCATCCCTGGAGGTGTCCAAGGAACACCTGGACGTGGCACTCAGGGCTCTGGGCTGGTGACAAGGTGGGCATCAGACACAGGCTGGACTCGGTGATCTTGGAGGATTTTTCCAGCCTCAGTGATCCCAGGATTCTGGGATGTCTCCTACTTTCCCTGCCGTCTCAAGCGCTCTCTTCAGCCCCCAGTGACCTTCACTGAGCTGCACAAACACAGCCATGCCTTGGGCTGTCCGCAAACTCAACAGCAAAAAATATTTGGGGTGGCCTAGAATGGCATCTTACGAGATCCACCAGGACCCACCGGATCAGTCCTGTGCCTACAATTCCCAGCGATCCGCTCCTGCCTCCCCCCTTTAATCAGGCACCTTGTAAGGGTGGGAAGGGACATTTACAGCCACGCTCCTTCTCCTCCCGAGCAATCAATGGTTATTAAGTGCATCTTTGGGGTGGGGAGGCGAGGAGAGAGACAGCAAGGATTCACATTGATCATCAACCCAGAGAGACTTCATTTTCTATTAGGGCTGATAAACAAGCTGGGAAAATAAATCAGTTACCTGCTGCTGCCTGACAGGCATCACCAAGGAGCTCCTCGGAATGTGATGCAGCAGGGCTGGGCTCCCAGTTCTGCTGGGGGGAGGCAGGAGCACCAACAGCTTCCCAAAGGGCTTTTCATCTTCCTTTTTGTGGAATAAAGCACTGGGAGGGTGTTCTGCTATGGAAGCACCCAAAAAAGGCATCCCAAACTCTGCCAAATGCCAAGGATGAGTCAAAAAAGCCTTTTCAGGGAGTGAAGTGCCCCAGCATGGATCAGCTGGTGACAGGTCTTGTGCTGCCCAGGTGACATGGGAGGTGGCCAAGGGATGGACACAGAGACGAGAAGAGAGAGGAGAGGAGGGGAGAGGAGAGGAGAGGAGAGGCAGNAGAGAAGAGAAGAGAAGAGAAGAGAAGAGAAGAGGGGTCCCATTACTTCAGTCCCACTACTTCAGGAAACATCTGGGACTACAGAGGCCCATGGAGTGGTTGAACTCCCTGGCCAGTCAAGGAAGACAACACAGGCAGATCCTCCCTCACCTCGGAGCGGGTGGGAAGGGATTTAAATGCGGGCAGTGTGTCCCGATGCTACAGTGAGTCCAACCAGGAGACAATAACAAGCTCCAGGACTATCAGCTTCAGGCTGTCACAAGATGGATCAAGGTGCTGAGTTCCTGGGAACACATTTTTCCCGTTTCCCCGTCGGAGCTCCAACGGAACAAGTGCTGTAAGACAACCTGGCTCCAGATCCACGCCGCCCATCCGTGGGAGCATGGAACAAATACCAGCCTCTTCTTATGGGAAATTGCAAATGCTCCATTACCCACCCCATAATTCATGTATTTCTCCTGCCTTTGGACTCCAGGCAAGCCTGCAGCTCTGAAAGGAAATTTTCAGAAATATCAACAATGTCCCTTAATCACCGCAGTGATAAATCATCCCTTGTAACACGGGAACTTCAGTCTGACCAAAAACTGGGGGTTTAGAAAAACTGCTGAAACATTCATGCCTTCTGTTCCTGTGCAGAGTTACATTAGGATAATGGGAATTCCAAAGGATTTGCAGGATTTGGGGGAATAAGGAAATGCTAAAAATCACTGTTGATGAAACATGCAGGAATAACCAGGCCCTGGCCAGCACACGGAGTGAATGCAGAGCCTCTGGTGGGGAACGCCTCTGCATCTCCAAACTCTGCCCTAACAAGGTATGAGAACTGGAAAACTGACTCTGGGAATGCTGAGTGAGGCAAATAAAGGAGTCAGCAGCAAGGAGAGCTCCAAAATCCAGTTCCTGGCCTCTCCTCAGACATGGAGCAGCCTGTGACCAGCAAATCCCAGAATCCTAGAATGGTTTGGGTGGGAAAATGCTTATCCAAGGCCGCCCCCTGCCATGGGCAGGGACACCTTCCACTAGCCCACGTGGCTCCAAGCCCTGTCCAACCTGGCCTTGGACACGTCCAGGGAGCCAGGGGCAGCCACAGCTTCTCTGGGCACCCTGTGCCAGGGCCTCACCTCCCTCACAGCCAAGAATCTCTTCCCAATATCCCATCTAAACCTGTCCTTTGCCAGTGTGAAGTCACTGCCCCTTGTCCTATCCAAATTCCCTCTTCTTCCCCTCCCAACACTGTACACATGGGTTAATTCCCAAGTGCTGGGTTTGCAATCCAGTGATCAGTGGAGTAAAAAGAAGACACTAAACATGGTCAGAAAATTCCTCATCTGTCCTGGTTTCAGGTGCTGTAATGAAGATGCAGGACCTTTCAGCTCAATCCAATCAGCCCCATTCACCAGGCACCTTATGATCCATTAGTTCAATCCCTCCAAATTTGATTGCAGCGTGTTTTGATTCCAATCAATTGTTTTCAGCTCTTCTCCATTGATTTCCATGGACTCACATTATTCTGCTGAGAGTTCAGTTAAACTTGGGGGTTTGGACCAAGGCAGGAGCACCGTGGGCACCTCATGGGAGGTGGCTGGGCTGGGCCAGCTCAGCCCAGGACAAGGCCAGCACCACCCTGCTCCCAGCAGACCATGGCAAGATGACAATTCCAGCTCCAAGAGTCTTCCAAACCTTCTTCCCAATCCCATGGCTTCAAGGGGAGCTCAGAACAGCAGCAGGATCAGAGGAAACCTCGTCCATAAACCCAAGAGGACCCAAGAGGAAACAAATTGTTCACAGTGAGAACAATCAGCCACTGGAATAATCTCCCCAGGGAAGTGGTGGATTCCCCAGCTTTGGGCATTTTTAAGGTTTAGCTGGACAAGGAAATGGGTCATCTTGTCTAGACTGTGCTTTTGCTAAAAGAGGTTGGACCAGATGATGTTTGAGGTCCCTTCCAACATGTTATTCCATGATTCCATGAATTGGGACCTAACTAGGTGTGACAGAGGGAAGAGACACACACACAGAGGAGTCTTCAGGTTCTTCTTCAGAGTCACAGACTCTGTGGGAGGAAGAACCAGAACTAAACCAGAACTTTACTCGATCCCAAGCTACTGATCCGATTACTGGTCTAGAAGCTGTAAGGAAGAGAAGGAGCATCTCTAGAAAAAGGTCTGAACTGGGGACAGCCACTGGAGAAAGCTCTAGAGAACATGGAATTTGTCTCCTGGCACACTGGGCTGTATTTCCAGCTGTGAGAACTTCTGGCTGGACAAGTGGCTCATGGAATCCAGACAGGAAAGGACCTCCTGTCCCCAGGGAGAGCTCTCAGAGAAGGCCGCTTCGCTCCTCTCCTGCTGACACTTCCTCCAGTTTAACTGACAGGGAATATTTCCTTGTGCACCCTCCTGAGTTGCCCCAGCTCATGCAGAACTGACACCCATCCAAGCAGGACGAGGCAGGAGACTCCCCCTGAGCTTCGTCACAAAATCAGAACACTGAAACAAACCCACAGAGGATCGTTCCGACTCGGTAGAAAGGTTGCTGTCAAAACCCTCAGCACTGCGTTTTCCCAGGAAGCAAGCCTGAAATGCAGGCAGGGGTCTGGAGAGAGTTTGATGGAAATCCCAGGTGGAAGCGATGGAAAAATCAGCTGCCACTTTCCTCTGGAATGACGAGAAGTTGACAACGGTGACATTTGAAACGTCGGTGACTTTTCTGAAGCCGAGTAAGCAGAGCAGAGGAAGATCCCTGAGCCACGGTGCAGAGGCCCCGGGCTGTCGCTGTGCACTGCCCTGCAGGGACAGGGATGTCCAGCTTACAGCCCAGTCGCCACACCGGGGTCCCCAGTCCCGCCAGAGCGCCTCAGGTGTTACACCCACCTCGGGGAGCGGGGTGCAGGCACTGCAGGACACTGTTCTCCTCATGGCCACCTGAGCTCCTGAGAGATGAGTCCCTGCCTGTGGCTGGGGGTGGGGAAAGAACTGGGAGAGAGCAGGAAAACCTTCCCGGCGTGCTGCTTAATGGAGTGCGAATGAATTGGACAGCACTCCTGCTAATGTGTCAGGATTATGCTTAGCAGTGGGAATGACCTTGTTGAAGCTCAAAAAATGAACACATTCACAGCTCCACGTGCAGGAGCTGCTGGATGCTCCGTGCAAATCCTCAGCGCTGCTGTTCTGATGCCGATTCCAGGGGGATGGGTGGAATTCTCCTCTGCTCCTGCCGCAAAGCTGTGGAGGAATGGAGCGTTTTGTGGAGGGATCGAGAGCATTTGGGGAACTGCTTTTCCTTTTGCATGCTGTGTTCTGAGGTAGAAAGGCTGAGAAGGCCTGGAAAGGAGAGGGGCGACCTTAGAGCACCTTCCAGTGCCTTAAAGGGGTCTAAGACAGCTGGAGAGGGACTTTGGACAAGGGATGGAGGAACAGGAAAAGGGGGAATGGCTTCAAATTGGAAAAAGGGAGATTTGGGTGGGATATTGGGAAGGAATTCCCGGCTGGGAGGGTGGGGAGGGGCTGGGATGGAATTCCTGGAGAATCTGTGGCTGCCCCTGGATCCCTGGAAGTGTCCAAGGCCAGGCTGGACAGGGCTTGGAACAACCTCAGATAGTGGAAGGCCCATGGAAGTGGAAGGTCCCTTCCAACCCGAACCATTCTGGGATTCTCTGATTCCAACTCTGGCCTCGTAGGACAGCATCAAGCATAACAATACGGAGCTCTGGGTTCGCATGTGGACTAAATTAAACCTGGGAGCAAGTGGGAATGGGCCTGACTCCTAAACAGCTCGCTGGCTTCATCTCCAGGTGTGCCCATCAGTCTCTAAAGCGTTGAACAAAAACTGCAGTGAAGCAGCTACGGATGGAGTTAACTGAAAAATAAAATAAATCCATGTGGTTCCTGGGAATCCTCCACGTGCAGGAGGTCATGGCCTGTGCAGTCCCCTGACAGCACAGACACAGCTCAAATTAGACATTTATTTAGTGTGCATTTACAACATGTGATTAACCTCATGTATTTAGATTTTTTTCATGTTGGCTTTTGAAAAGAGTCTCTTAGGAAGGAGAAAAGCAAAAGGGATAAAGCTGCTGAAATTCATGTTTTACTCTTAGTCTTTGAGCAAAACCTTTCACTCCACTCTGCCTATTTTTAAATTCTTTCAAGCAAAGGGTGAGAAACTGTCCTGAATGCTCTGTCTACGGGCATTGGGAAGTATAAGCATGGGGGAAAGCTTGGAAAGGATGGGAAAAGGAGAGGATCAGCATACAAACCATTATTGTGGGAGAGGGTAAAAAGGGAGGTGAATCCCAAAGCTGAGTCAGGACATATTGGCTTGCTCAGACTCAAACTCTACTCACCTGTGTCCAACTACTCTCCCAGCTGTTAAAAACCTTCCATGTCCATGCTGAAAATCCCAGAGTCCCAGAATCACTCAGGTTGGAAAAGATGTCCAAGGTGAGCAAATCCAACCTGTGACCGATCCCCACCTTGTCACCAGCCCAGAGCACTGAGTGCCATGTCCAGTCTCTCCTTGAACTCCTCCAGGGATGGGGACTTCACCACCTCCCAATGCCTGACCACCGTTTCCATGAAGAATTCCCTCCTGATGTCCAACCTGACCCCCTGGAGGCTGTTTCCTCTTGTCCTGTGCAGGTGGAAGAAGGTGCCCCTGGCACCACTTGTGCTGCCTTGATGCGAGAGGCAAGACAATCCCTCAGATTACCATTCCCAGCAGGAATTGCCATTCCCAGCAGGTGTTCCTGCAAGGCCCATGTCCTGCAGGAAGAAAGCACCTTTCTGTCTAAATCAGGAACAGGGTTTAAGGCCCAGGAGGGCAATAAAATTAGGAAGGGTGGGAGGATTGAGAGGATTGAGGGTTTTTTCTTCTTCCCTTTTCCTCCCTGATCTCAGGTTATTGATAGAAATTTCTCAGCAGGAAGGGCACCTGGTGCTGGCTGGAATAAAATCCTCTCACCAGGAACGGGGGGCTGCTGCCTCTGTGTCCCTGGCCCGGAGGAGCTCCCGCTTCCTCTGCTGCCGTGCATCCAAACGCCGAGACTTTCCCGGGAACGGCGCAGCTCAAGCAGGATTGATTTATGCCCCCTCTACAGCGTTCTCTGGATGCTCGGAATGCATTCGTATCCCTGGTCCCTAGCAAGTGCTCCTCGGAGCTGTGTTGTTTCAGAAGGACTTTGGGATGCCCTGGCACATTCCCGCTCCTGTGCCGATAACGGATTCGTCAGCGGAATTGCCTCGCTATCAAAGCAATAAAAGCCAACTGGCAAGGTGACATTCCGGGGGAATTCAGTTCCCTCTTTGTGGGTTCCTCTTGCTTTGTTTTACAGTTGGTATCTTCTCCTCCCTGCCTCTCATTGGAAGGTCAGTGTGGTGGGGGAAGGAAGTTGGTATTAAAAGGAAAAACTTGATTTGATTTAGAGCAGATTTAGAGCAGGCTCGGAGCTGCTGAGGAACATTCCTGACAGGGGGACAGAGGATCAGTCATTTCTGAAGGCGTAGTGCAAACATGAATCCCTTAAACAACACGTTGGACTCCAGTTCTTCCTCCTGCTCAGGAAGCACTCGGATTGTGGATATAATCTCTGAATTTCCAGAGGCTTTTTGTTGAGACTCTTCACTCCTTCGCTCACAACAACATAACACAACAGTTGCAATTAATTATGGATGCACTCGAGTCCAGACATGAGCTCACGCTGTTGGCTTGGCAAAGCAACTTAATTAATAAATAACGATGATGATGATGAATAAAGATGGGAATAAACAAAGGGGGCTCTATATGAGGGACGAAGCATGAAGTATTCATGCTCCAGGCTGTCAACAGACTCGTTCTGCTGAGCCCACCTCACTTCACAGCACTTCAGCACTTTCCAACCACCCCCAAGCTCCTGGCAGTTCCAGGATTAGATCCAGATCCAGACAGGAATTCATCAGCTGTGACACCAGGGAAGAGTTTGACTCAGGATCCTTGGATCAACAGTCCATAAAAACTGGGCAACTGGGTCAGCACCTGCCATGGTGATGATCGAGAATGATACTGAAACAAAGATCGGAGGTGGAGTCACCAACTGCCACATTCCCCTGGACACGTTCATAGAAGCACAGAACCAGCAAGGCTGGAAAAGACCTCCAAGATCATCCAGTCCAACCTTTAATGTGAAGTACTACCTTTAAGGAAACCTCTTCAGAAACATTTAGGTTGGAAAAGCCCTCCAAGATCATTGAGTCCCAGTCTTCCCCCAGCACTGCCATGGCCACCACTGACTCGTGTGCCCAAGTGCCACATCCACACAGCTTTTTAAGCCCTCCAGGAATGGGGACTCCACCACTGCCCTGGGCAGCTGTGACAGAGCTGGACAACCCTTTTGGAGAAGAAATCTTCCTAATATCTGACCTGACCCTCCCCTGGCACAACTTGAGGCCGTTCCCTCTCCTCCTGTTCTCTGGGAGCAGAGCTCAACCTCCCTGCCGGCTGCCCCCTCCTGTCAGGGAGTTGTGAAAAGCCACAAGGTCCCCCCTGAGCCTCCTTTTCTCCAGGCTGAGCCCCTTTCCCAGCTCCCTCAGCTGCTCCTGGTGCTCCAGGTCCTTCCCCAGCCCCACTCCCTTCCCTTGACATGCTCCAGCCCCTCAATGTCTTTCTCAGAGCGAGGAGAAATGCCAGAGGGTTTTGTTTATACCAAGCCTTTGGCACCACATCCAGGCTGTGGCCTCCCCCCTTTCCTCCACCCTTTCGATGGATCAACACCCACCTGGGACAGCACATCTCCAACACTGGCAAGTTCCAGGCTTGGAGGAAGCCGTAGCTGAAAGGCTCCTGACTCACTCCAAGGACATTCCAATCCCCCTGTCCTCTCAAACCACACTCACACTCCTGTTCTCTGTCCCCACTGAGCTCTGCTTGGCAATGGGATGCTGTTCCACCTCACCATTCCCAGGACAGATGGGAAGAGTGAGCAGGGCTCACACCACGGAAGACACGGAGCAGGGAACAGGCAGAAACTCTGCCAAGCTCAAGGCACTTAAAAGAGTCTCTGAGTGTCCCAAAGGGAGTTATTTTAGACCACACCACATTAACCACCAGTGAAGAAAAATCAGAGACTCCTGCTGCTCATTCCTTTCTGGCCTCCAGACTCCAGCTCCTTGTTACATTTGTCCTAACGGAAGTATCGACCTGAACGGGAATGATGGATGAGGGAAAACACCCAGCTTAACTGAGCTTTTCTTCCCTTCAAAACTGGACTTTCCGCAGGAGCTCCAGTTCAGGGGTGTCTCTTAGAGGACGTAACCTCATTGCATTTTCCCCACCCATGAAGATAATCAGAGGGGGACAGGATGTTTCCCCATAAAAGATGAGGCAACACTCACTGCATCCCTCGTGGAGACTTTTGGGTTTATTTCAGCTGGAAATTCGGTGTTTGGGGCCGCAAGCCTCAGGTTGCAAAACCGGTGGTGTAAAAACAACCAGGCTATACGCTGAAAATCACAGGGAAAAGCCCACCAGGAGAGAAGCTTGCAGCTGGAAATGGCTGCAGTTCTCTCCTTTTTAATGTTTTTCACCATCACCGCTGTTGTCAGTCATTGTTAGGCATTAAATTGCATAAAATACAAGCCCTTGGAAACAAACATCAGTGCTTATCAGCCTATGTCAAAAGTCAATTTTTTCTTTACAGCAATTTTGCCGGGAAATTACTTCTGGGGAGCTGCTCACTGCAGCTCAGCCCTGGGCTCCAGAGGCACAGGGACAGGAGCCACGCTCTTCTCCCTTCTCCCCAGATCCTGCAGGTTGGCTTCAGAATCATGGAATGGGTTGGGTTGGAAGCCACCAAAAAGTTCATCCCACTCCACCCGCTGCCCCTTCCACTAGACCAGGTTTCTCCAAATCCCATCCAAGCTGGTCATCACTTAAAGAGATCTTAAATCTCCTCTCAGGTTTGACTTTTACTTTAGAAGGCTGAGGACAGGTCATATGTGAGGTCTAAATTAGCACCTACAGTCACAGGCACGGGGAAATAAAAGATCTTAGGGGATTTATACTGTTAATAAACCCCTGTGAGTGTGTGCCTGACAAACAGCCTGTGAATTAACCTAATAAACAACCACTGGTCGTTGATAAATTGCATCTGGGTTGAAAGTGAAAGAGTAGAGATGGGTTGAGCTGCCTGCTGCCTAGGGAATTACAATGGATATTATTCCTTTGTGGTATCAGCTCCCACTGGCTGGGACACACGAGATGTGGGTGACTTGCAAGGTGCTGGTTTTCCACCATCTCTGTGTGGTCCAGTTTACATCAGCTCCTCACAGAGCTCAAGAGCTGGAAAATCCAGACCAAACTTTTCCTGCCAGCTTTGACGAAGATGGAGGTGAAGCTTTTCCAAAATGGAAGAAAAGGTGATAATGTTGAAATACGGCATCGTTGTGTGGAGTTGACTTTAATTCAAGCTCCAGAAAATGCTGCCTTAAATGCAGTGAGGTTGGAAAGGCCCAGGTGAGTAGGTTCATGTAAGTAGAACCATGGAATGGTTTGGGTGGGAAGGGACCTTCAATCCCATCCAGTCCCATCCCCTGCTATGGGCAGGGACACCTTTCACCCTTCCACCAGACCAGATTGCTCCAAGCCCCATCCAGCCTGGCCTTGGACACTTCCAGGATGCTGAGAGCTGCACCCAGGTATTTCAAATGCTGAAGGGGAGTGTTGAGGAAGGGAGTTCTCCAGGTTTGCCTGCAGCCTGCTCCAGGTGTGGCAGAGCACGTCCTCTCCCAGCCCATCCCACAGCCCGGCTCTGGTAATGAGGGCAAAGGAAACCTTTGGATAACAATTCCAGGCAGCAGGCAGTGTGTGAGGACACACATCAGTAGCCCCACTCCAGAAACCCGAGGTCACTCAGCCACTGTCCCAAAGCTTAACCTTGACCTTATGACCACTGACTCCAGCTGCAAACCCTAAATGGGATATGTTGGAAGCACCAAAAACAGCCCTTCCTTCCTCACTCTGCAGACATGGAGCAGCAGAGCCTTCAAAAACCAAACACTCCTGATTAATATAATATAATATAATACAATAGATAAACTTGTTTTTTCGGCTACTGCTGCCTTCCCACCCTCAAAGCCAAACCCCCACATAGCCTTATGTCCTCCCCACAGAAGGTGGAGTAATGTCCTGTGCCAGCCAACAACCTCCTGGCAACATCAGGGTCTCAGTTTTTGGCAGAAGAACCCAACCATAACATTTTCAAGCTGAAGACCTCAGAGGACAAGCAGGGCTGTTGGTCCTTTGTGGTTGTTGAATACATCCCAAAAACCCACATCACCACCCAAAAAACCCCCTCACAGCAGAACTTTTTGGCCCAAGGGTTTAGGATGATCCATGGGTGTGTTGGACCTGGCCTTGGCTCCTTGATCTGATGCTGTCTTTCCATGTGACCTTGGGGAAACCACTTAGTGTCTGATAATTAGAGACTCTTAAACTGATAATCAGAGATTCTTAAACTCATAAAAGTGTTATGAGATGGCCAAGGTGGGGTGGAGGTGGAAGAGTCTCCAGAAGTACCTAAACCAGATTGATTTGAAAATCAATGTGATGCTTTCAAAAAACGAAATGCCTTTGATCCTCTGGCAGCCTCACCACATCTCCTGGATCCCTGTCTGTAACAGCCGAAGCCAAGGAGCGAGCAGGAGACTTCATTCCTCTTGGAATTTTCATAAAATTCATAAAATAGGCCCTGAACTGCAAGGGAATGGCTTTGTCCCCGCAGTGACCCCTCAGCAGGAGGACAGAAGGGGTTGCACAGGCCCAAGGCACACTTGCAGGAGCACCTTTGCATCTTGTCCCCCACCACGGGGACAGGCAGAGCCCACCCCTCAGGTTGTGCCATCTGCTCTGCCAAAGCCATAACTCACTGCCAATAACCTTAATTAAAAATATAAATGCTGGAAAAGTGCACCTGGAAAGTCTGCAGCTCCACTCTGCTTTCCCCCCGATTGCTGGGTAATTGCAATAATTCCAGCGTCTCGGGGAGGATCACTCCCCAGGGCCTGCCTTCCCGTGCCTCCAAGTGCAAAATCCCTTATTATTTTCCAGGCTGGCTCTGCCACCAAGGTGGTGCCACTTCATTAGGAAGAGGGAGAATGGATATCAGGCAGAACCCATTATGGACTGGGAACGGGGCCACGCACAGGAGCTGCTGCTGAGCTGCTCATCCAGGAGCTTCCCACGTGCTGGGAGGGGAGGGAGCAGAGGATACACATCCCCCTTCCTGGCAGAGGCCAGCAGGAGATGGAGCAGGACATTTCCCAGCAGCAAGCTCTCCCTCCTCCTCCGGGATCAGCTGGAGCAGCAAGGAACATGCAGAGGAGCAAAGAGGAGAAAATCAGGCCCCAAAATGCAGAGGGTGGGGGAAATGCTGAGGAAAATGCTCCTCCTGCCCTCTGGGAAAAGTGGCCTGAGCTATTCCACATGGGAATAACTCCAATGGAGGAACCACCAAGAGGATGAGAGAGGAGTTGCACGTGCATCACACCTTTAGCTTCATACTTGTGTAAGAAACAGAGTCCTCCTCACTGCCGTGTGAGGTCAGGATCTCAGCTGGCATAAACTGGGATGTTTCACTGCCTTTTCCCCCCCAAAACATGAACCCCCACTGGTGCAGCACTGCAGCAGGGACAGTTTTATACACGGAAAGATTTGAGAATTTTTAACTATGGAAACATACGGAAAAGCAAATCAATAGGATCACTTCCCTTAATGTGATTTTTGAATTCTGTCTGAGCGTGTCCTGTACCTCTGATCCATCTTTTCCCAGTGTGTCCTGCTCTCAACACCTGTCAGAAAAACAGAACATGCCACTGAGTATTTTCCCTTGGCCTTTCCATCCACGGCAGTCAGGGAGACCCAGCCCCAGCTCACTGCTGCAGTCCCTGCAGGGATCTCCCCATTTCACAAAACCCCAGGATGGCTTGGGTTGGAAGGCACCTTAAACACCACCTCATTGCACCCCCTGCCATGGGCAGGGACACCTTCTGCTATCCCAGGCTGCTCCAAGCCCTGTCCAACCTGGCCTTGGACACTCCCAGGGATCCAGGGGCAGCTGCAGCTTCTCTGTTTTGGATGTTGTTGCTCCAGCCAGCCCCGTTCCCACCTGCACAGGAGCCAGGGGAGCAGCCAGCCCTAAGGACAAGCCGAATTTCCCTCTGCCAGTGGTGTGGCGCTTGCAGGAGGGCGCTCCCAGGCACAACAAATAAATAAATAAATAACTGATAGCCCAAATTAATTCCCATTCCCACACAGCCCGTGCAAGCCAAGCCCTCAGTGCTCGCTGGTGGGGTGAGTTAATTACCACGCTGCCAGCAGGTATCCCATGGATCCTGTCAGGATGTGACAGGCCCTGGTCCTTCCCAGCGGAGCGCTCCCGCCTGGCATTGCTGTCACGTCGCTCCGTGATGAGCCTGTGATGAGCACCCCAGGAGCAGTTCTGATAAAGTTCCCCTATTCACAGGAACTTTTGTCTGCTTTATTACATTACGTATTCCTCGGAGACGGGCTGGGGAAGCGGGAATGATTAGTGTTCCATTTGCAAACACGTGTTCCTGTGTGCAAAGTGATTGCAGAGTAGGTGCCCCTATAGCTTTAGGTAAAGCTGGGTTTAACTCCAGAAAGAAATATGGAACAGCAGTGTGAGGTATGGAAAATCTCATTCCCTATCCTTCATAATGTGGTGGGGTAAGAATTGTGGTGAAATCACGTTTTTCCCACTTTGTTTTTGAGTACGTTTTCACCCAGGAGAAATTTTTATCCCAAATGTTCTGAATTTTTCACAGAGATGTGAAAATGTTTGAGGACAGCAATTGCTCAGAAAAATATTGCCGTATGGTACAAGAACCTCTGATCAAGGAGAGTCACACAGAATCCCAGGATGGGCCAGGCTGGAAGGGACCACAGTGGTCACCTGGTGCCACCTCCCTGCTCCAGAGCACAGGGCACAGATTGTGTCCAGATGGCTCTGGAATATCTCCAGTGAGGGAGACTCCTCAGCCTCTCTGGCATCTGTTCAGGGCTGGGCACTGCCCAGGAAAGTTCTTCCTCGTGTCCAGGTGGAACTTCCTGGGATCAGGCCCTGCCCGTGGCTCTGGTGCCACTGCTGGGCCCCGGAGCAGAGCCTGGGCCCTGCCCTGAGCCCTCCCTGCAGCCAGGGCCAGCCAGGGCTGAGGGCCCCTCTCAGCTGGGGCTCCTCTGAGGCTGAGCAGCCCCAGCTCCCTCAGCCTTTCCTGGGCACCGAGATGCTCCAGGCCCTTCCTCAGCTGCGCAGCCTCCGCCGGCCCCGCTCCAGGAGCTCCATGTCTCAACAGAAATTAATTCCTGCACATTGGCAATGCTTTCCCTAAGGAAAATCTCCTTCCTTGTGAAGATCCGATGTAGCACTGCTGTGTGACAAAAGCCACCGACTCTGCCTGATCCCGAGGCAAAACATCCAATCTGTGCTGTTTGTATGAACTCATTGCATCCAACACCAATCCCCTTCTCCCTGAGTACCTGAAGGAAAAGCATTCCTGGTCCATAGAATCAGCTTTGCAATGTATTTCCAGGAGCTGTTTTCTCTACAGACTGCAGCTGGAGAATTGTGCAGTCCTCACCCCTGGAATGCCAGGCTGGCAGGGGGTGATGCCCACGATCTCCCCTCAGGAGACAGGCTCACGGAAAGCACAGCAGGAAGAGCTGGAACAGGAATGTGAGAGCAGCTTCTGTGGCTGTTCTCAGCTTGGCCAGCAGCTCCCAGAGCTCCCAGAGCTGTCCCCACGGGCTGACTTTCCCAGCAGGAGCAGCAGAGCCATGCCACATCCACGGAGCCGTGGCTTTGATCTTCAGGATCCTGTGAATAGCGAGCCTGGGATTTGCATTTTTCGGGAGCAAAGGTACAACAGCTCCAGATGCTTCTTAATCTCTTCATGTTAGAGCTGTGACAATCCAAGCAAGCTCCATGAGTGAGCCCTACAGAGAGGGAAAAGCCTGACACCATCTTCAGAAATCCTGTTAGCCCCAAAGGTCTGAGTGCCCAGGTCTGGGATGCTCTTTTCCCATGACATTGGCTCTGTAGCAGGGCTATATTTTTATTTATATTTAATGCAGAAGCAGAGTTGGCTGCATACTGCTAAAACACCCCACTATAAGGAGGCTGCAAATAGAAAAGAGGGAGAATCCAGCTTCCCTTGGAATATTCTTCCAATGGAAGAGGAAACCATCGTGGTTCCCATTTGATCCCCTTTAGTGCAGAGGCCTTTGCAGCCCACTGTGAGCAAGGCCCTGCAGATCTTGTGGTCTCCAGCTCCTTGTTCCCCCTTCAGCAACTGGAATTTAATCTCTGCATTTCAGGCGTACCCCAAACCTGCTCAGCATTCCAGAGATGGCAACAGGGCCTTCAGAGCAGCAGCCTTTAGGAACAGGAAACAAGGACAAGACAACAGCTCTTTTCTATGGAAGAACTTATTTCCACCATCCCTGCTGTGGCTTTGGGGGTTCCAACCCTTGGACCATGTTTGGGGGACCTTGGAAGCAGCTCCCACCGATCCCCGAGGCAGCTGCCAGCATTTCGCAAGATGAATTTACAAATCATCCATCACCAGCAATTCCAGTGATTTAATTAGACCCAAATTACTTTATGTCTTCGAAAACACCGCAAATCTTGCTGGAAAAGATCCTGTGCATGTGTACAGACTTGCCAGCAAGGAGTTGTTTTCTCCTGCCAAAAGTTTGGGAGCGCAGCATTCCTGGCCCCAGTGGCTGGTGGGCAAAGCCAGCGGAAGATTCCAGTGCCTGCCTGGACCGGAGCCTGCGGTGAAAGGGAGTTCCAGCCTTCATCCTCCTCCAGCAGAATCCTCTTCCCAGCACACTCCCCGCAGCCTCTGTGCTCCTTCCCGCAGCCTTGCCGGGAGGTTTCGGCTCCTCGCCGGCAACGGGAGAGCAGCAAAGGCGGCAGAACTTGCTCAGTCCCTCCGCCAGAAACACAACAAAGCACTCGAGGGCTCCCTGATTTGTTCCAGACGGGGCTGGCCCCCGCAGAGCCGCTCAGCCCCGGTGCCAGAGATCACAAACCCATAAAACCCCCACGTCAGGAGCTCCTCCAGCCGCCGGCAGCGCCGGGGTCACGCGTCCGACCTGGGTGGGCTCCTCCGAGCAGCGGCTCCCTGATCCTGGTGGGCCCCGTCCAGCCAGAGCGCTTCCAAGCACTGGGAGCCTGGGAACAGCCCTGATCGGGAGGACAGGCTGATGAGAGACTGGGGCTGTTGGGACGTCTGAAACAATTAACAGAAATCCGAGCCCAGTGGGAACAGGGCTAACGCCGGGATTATTCCAGGATTATTCCCTGGCAAGTCGTGCTGGAGGCAGGCATTGATCTGAAAGCTGAGCTGGGATGGTGCAGGCAGGGAAAGGGGTGCAGGCAGCTCCCGTTCCCAAAGAGCCCCGCCAGGCACCTCCAGGGTGGGGTGTACAGAGGGGTGTGTGCCCTGTGTGTGGCACACGTGCCACCCGCGGGCAGCACTCTGCTCCTCCCTGCCTGGGGGAGACCTTGGTAAGTCACGGTGCCACCATGGTTAAAAGCACCCCCCAGCTTTACATGTGGGCTCCTTTAGGGAAATGGAAGAACAATGAAGTGCCCAAAAGGTGGGAAGACACCCAGAAAGTTGTTCAGGAAGTGGAATAGGAAAATAAACCGGGAGGCAAACGCTCCATCCTCTACCTCAGAAGAAAAACAGAGGTGCTGCCTTATCCCAGTTTTGCCAGTTGCTGAGGCCATGGCTGCCCCATCCCTGGAAGTGTGCAAGGCCAGGTTGGACAGGGCTTGGAGCAACCTGGGACAGTGGAAGGTGTCCCTGCCCATGGCAGAGGGTGGGACTGGGTGAGCTTTAAGGTCCCTTGCAACCCAAATCCGTCTGTGGTTCCATGTAGCCCTGGATAAATACGGAGAAAACAGGGGAGGCCCTTGGGAGAAAGGGTGGATTTGAATACACATCACAACTCCTGCTCTGGTTTGTCCAACAGGAAAAAGAAAGGCCAGGGAGACACAGGTGTGGAGACCCAGAGCCGTCTGCAGAGGACCTGGAAGCGGAGCAGATGCCGGGAGGCAGCTCATGTCCCTGACTGGATCAATCCAGGCAGAGCTGAGCCAGCCCTGCCACGGGCACACACCACACAGCCAGGAGAGGCTCACAGCTCCGGGATTCCTGCCCCATCCTCACCCTCAAAGGCACTTCATCACCTCAGCCCCACAGCTGGGGATCTGCCTACACTGGAAACACAGGGATCAGGCAGAAATTCGATCAAATGCCCTGAGCCTTGTATTCCAGAGCCCCCTCCCAGGAGGCAGCTCTGCTAGGGACAGCTCCCTGCAGCCTGTAACTAAGCTGTCCAAATAGCTGAGTGCAGACTGTTTTCCCCAAAATCCATAGGAAGTCTAGCTCCACACACTCCTGCTTCTGCTTCCAGCTGTGTTTGGGAGCAGGGAAGCCTCCTGCCACCTGAGCTCTGCACCTTGGCAAGACCTTGTGTGCCCGAGTCATTCCAGCCACGGAGAAAGGCCACGTTGGCAGCAAAACATTTGCAGGCAGCTGCAAACCCGCTGACCTCCACAGTCCTGGGTCCTGCTGCACTCTTTCCCAGTTTTCCCCTCTGTTTTTTAATCAATGTGCCTCGTGTGATAGATCAAAGGACTTAAAAGCCAAGGGAAGGCGCTGCAGCCCTTGGCAGCAGCAGGGAATGAGACAGCCAGTCCCGCCTATGCAGGCAGCCCAGAGGGGCCGCAGAAATTCATTTAAAAATCACATTGCAAGGTTTGAACAGTGCCATTTGTTTCAGCCTTTCATTCTCAGCTCCTCCATTTTCCTGTTCAATCGCAAGGAAAGAGCCCCATGGCCAAGAGATCCCACCCAGCTCCAGCTCCGCCGGCTCCGGATGCTCGGCTGCTCCAGCCCCGGCTCCCTCCTGCAGATCCCCGGTGCTCAGGGAGAGCCACCGTGCAATTAATTCTCTTGCAATAATAGGGCAGCACCAATTACCGAGCAGACTCTTGTAGCAATAAAAATATAATATACTGAGTCTGACTTGCGAAGTGCCGGCACTAAATGTCTCTCTTTTGGAGGACTTCCATCTTTATGTTCCTGCCTCTTAGTTCCTCTTCCTTTTTTTTCAGCCTAATACCAGTCTCACTTCCAGAGAATTCATCCTGGAACTATAAATTCCCCATCTAAGCCATGTCAGACCCAGCAGCCGCTTGGTGGGACTGGGAGCATTGGGTTTCATCCATCCAGGTTTTGGCTCATGCCCAGCAGGGAGCTCTTGCTCTTCCAAGGCGTTGGGAGGAGAGAAAAAGGTCCAAGCAGGATGATGGGGATCCAGGATGGATTTAATGGAGAAAACTACAGGAAAGACACAGCTCTGGAGGGCCCCTGCCTGGAAATCTGTGCCACGGCAAGGTTGGGTGGCACTTAACGGCAGCAGGGGATGGGAGAGGGCAGGTCCAAGGAAACGGGAGTGACTGTTCCAGGGGCGGGCCCAGCAGGATTTCCAGGTGAACTGAAGGGTTCCCAGCAGTAACACGGCTCTGACAGTGCCTGGAGGGGTAATTCCCTTCCACCCTCCCTCTGTGAGGCTCACTGGAAAAACTACAAACTGCTGCACCCTGCCTGGGCTTAAGGGATGCTTTAGTCTGGGCTTTATAACGCTGTGGTTTGGTGAAAGTTTCGTGCTTGGCCCAGCCCAGGTTCCCAAAATATGCCATGGTGTCCTCATGCTCCCGTCGGCAGCACGGGGCTCCGGGACCAGCATTCCCTGATCACCAGCCATATCCCACTTTTCCTTTCCACTTTGGCACAGCTGTCCCCGGAGAAGCCGCCCGTGTGTTGTGTGTGTTTGCTTTTGCACCAACTGATCTCCAGAGCCTGCAGAATCCTCACCTCCTGCCTGACCCAGCTGAGCAGGTTTTGGACAAGACCCACCTTCCAGGTTTAGTCTTTGTTTGCCAGTTCCCTGTGAACACCCATTCCCGTGTTCAGCTTGTTGCCTCCTCCCCTCTCTGCCTCCCGTCCCTCAGCTCTGGGGTGATATTCCCCTCCCCAGAAGTGCTGAATTCCTCAGAGCCCCACGGATTTGCCCATAACAGGTTTTCCATGTCACGCCGAAGGGCACAAAGTTCTTGGAAGCCGAGCACAGATCCTCAGCGGGATTTCTGAGCCCGGGAGAAGCAAGACCCGAGACAAAAGGATGGGATGATGGCCTGTGGCCAAGCAGGGAAGGTGGGGTGTTCCCAGGGCGGGTGTTCCCAGGTGGGGTGTTCCCCCTGGCAGCACACCTGTGCACAGAGCACGGACCAGTCTTTGCTTTGGGCAAGAAATCAGGAGTTTCAAAGCTCAAATGAACACGCTCTTCAAGTAAAGTCCCTGGAAGTGAAATTCTGATGAGGCTTCAGCACCCTGGTGCCTGCAGACAGCCTCCTGCTCGATTCACTGCTCTGTCATGCTTGTTACTGGGAAATGAATTCCCTTCACACTGACATTTCATAGACTTCCTGATCCAGCACATAATGAACACCCCGCCAGCCCTGGCAGCCTCTTGCCAAACTAACTTTTATTACCTGTTTTCTCATTACTGTATTTAAATTTCCTGGTTTGTTGTGGCTGTGGCTCTTTTTTTTTTCCCTTGTTAAAAGAGAAAGCAGGGTAAGATAACAAATCTCCCCAGCAGGGTCCTGCACTGGGGAGCACAGATTCCCAGCGTCCCAGCCAGCCCTCAGGGCTGCCCAGGATGAGGCAGCAGCACTCACAGGCGGCTGCAGAGGCTGGAGCAGGGATAAATGATGCCGTGCTGAAGAACCTTGCCAGCATTAAGCACACAGCAGTGCTGGCTGTGTGATCCTACACCTTCCTGACCCGGGGCTAATCACATCTCTGCCATCAGCAGGGCACTTACACCTCATATCCCTGACATTAGGATGACTTATTCCACACTTTTAGACTTATTTGCTTTCACTCTCCTACAGCGTGTAACATAAGAGAGTGGCAGTGCTCAGCAGTGGCTCCCGGGCATTAGAGCTGAAAGACTCCTAATGAAAACCTGGAGAAGCTGGAGAATCATCCCCGCAGCTCTCCAGCTACAGGCTCGAGCACTAAGCTGGCTGCTGGCTCCTGCTGGCTTTATTTTGGGCTGCAGGCATCCCTGAGAACTCTCTTCTGGGCTGGGAATGGGCCTTAGGAGCCCAGCAGCAAGCGGGATCATCCCTCTGGGATCATGGCCATCCAGTGGAAGCGGGCACCTCCTCAGCTGGCCTTTCCCTCTGGTCTAGAACATCAAATAAACAGAACAGACCACTCTGAAACGCCATGGCAGGAGTCCGAGAAATAACAGAGATACCTGAAATAACAGAGAAGTGACAAGTGCTCCCAAGAGGGGTTTTCCTTCTTCCCCTGCTTGACACTTCACTGTTGTCTTCTCTGCAGAAAAGTCTGATGCCTTTGCACCTTGTCTGATCACCCTTAAGACCACCAGCAGCCTCATGGAGAGGGCAACCTGTTTTCTTAAGCTTTTAAAGGGCCACGAAGGCAGAGATTAAAAAAACCA
Source organism: Ifrita kowaldi (assembly GCA_013398055.1). NCBI lineage: Eukaryota > Metazoa > Chordata > Aves > Passeriformes > Cinclosomatidae > Ifrita > Ifrita kowaldi. Next base: position 23,080 of record VZRS01001920.1, read on the forward strand.
AAACCCCAACGAGCAGCACGAAGTGCCGTGTGCAGTTTCCCTGTTAACAATCAGACACTGCAGTTGGAAACAGAGACCTCCCAACGTGAATAAACCTCTCATTTTCCCCTCCAGTTCCAGAAGAATGGCTAGAGCACATCCCATGGGAGGTCTGTCAACCTGGACACCCAGTCTGAGGGACCCTGCAAGGGGCAATGTGCAATTACGTGTTTAATTATGAAGTGCTGCCTTCATTTGAATATTCCCTCTGCTAATCCTGTTGTTAAGCCCCTAATTCTTGTTGGACCAACCTGGTCTAGTGGAAGGTGTCCCTGCCCACAAAAGGGGTGGAACTGGATAAGCTTTAATGTCCCTCCCAGCCCAAACCATTCCATGATTCCTCACATTCAAGTTCTCCCCGTGTAGCTGCCACTTGCTGCTCCTCCCCGTGCCTTTCCCAGCTCCTGGAAGTCCTGGATGAGGTGGGGGTGTGGAGTTGCACTGAGCAGACAAGTCACAGAGCCCTGGCTGTAGCCTCTGTTCTGTTCCCAGACCTTTCCCACTAATCCTCCTGCTTTTGGAGAGCTGCAGGGCTGTGCCACGCCATTTCCATGGAACAACTTAGAATGTCCCTGCGGAGCGAGAGCCCAGCTCAGAGCTCATCATTTCCATGTCAAGTGGCAGCTGCCTGTCCCCACGAGCACCCCTGCCTTTCTCCGCGTCGGATTCTCCAGTTTATTCCCGGTCCCTTCCTGACCGCCCTTTCCCAGCATCATCGACCTTCGCATTCCATCTTGACTGACCTTCCAGGCCTTTCCTGAGCGCAGGGAACTGGGAACAAGCTGCAGGCACACGGATCCCTGCAGGGCACCTCTGCTGGCCTCCCTCGGTGAGGGGCTCTTCCCACCTTTCAAGCGCTGATCCGTGGGATGACCTTTCCTCTCAGTCCACAGGGGCTTAGTATCCTTAAGCTGCTTCGCTGAGGAAAGTGATCAAAAGCCTTCCAGAAATCTAAGTGGATTTTGTCCACTGGATTTACCTCGTCTACACGCCCTGAGATGCCTTCAAAGATTCCTGAAGAGATTTGTGGAGCCTGGTGCCTGCCCTTTACGAAGGACGTCCTGTCCCACTTATCCAGGCATCTGTTGATCCTGTCCTTTCTTTCTCCCAGTTATCCCAGTTCAAGTCTCCCACTCTCTGGGCCTCCACCAGTTGTGCCAGAGGAGGTTTAGATTAGATACTAGGAAAATTTTTTCATGGAAAGGGTTGTAAAGCACTGGCACAGCTGCCCAGGGCAGTGGTGGAGTCACCATCCCTGGAAATGTTCCAAAAAACATCTGGATATGGCACCACAGGGATTAGCGGGGACATGAGGGTGGTGCTGGGTTGATGGTTGGACTTGTTGATCTGAGAGGGCTTTTCCAACCTTAATTCCATGACTCTAAGAAGGAAAAGGTGGGCACAGCAGGCTCAGAGTAGACATGATCAAACTGCCAGATGGCAGGGAGAGATGGGATATTGGGAAGGAATTCCTCCCCGTGAGGCTGCTGAGGCCCTGGCGCAGGGTGCCCAGAGAAGCTGTGGCTGCCCCTGGATCCCTGGAAGTGCGCAAGGCCAGGCTGGACAGGGCTTGGAGCAACCTGGGATAGTGGAAGGTGTCCCTGCCCATGGCAGGGGTGGCACTGGATGGGCTGTAAGGTCCCCGCCAGCCCAAACCATTTTAGGATTCTGTGGAGCACCTCTGAAGTCACAGCACAAGAACACTTCCAACACTTTCCCACTGAGAAGAGACGTAGCTCCCATGACCAAACATTCCTACCCAGGCTGATTTTAGCAGCCCCATGACCCTATTTTACCCCACACTCTTCCATCCCCGACACAGAGCACTGGTGAGAGGCTGGAGGAGCTGAGCTGAGCTGTGCTGAGCTGAGGGAACGAGCGTGGGAGCAGTCGGTGTTTGCTCCCAGCTCCTCCAGCACGGGCCCCACATCCATCCCCTCCACGGGCACAGGATCCTCTTTGGGAATGGCTCCCTCAGGACAGCACCCCAGGGCCCTGCATCTCCACAGCAGCGCCAGGAGCAGCTCCCCCAGCTCTCCCAGCTCTCCCAGCAGCAGCGGCCAGTGTTTCCGCAGGCGGGGAGCAGTTCATTATCCTCGGGGCTCAGCGGAGCATGTTCCCATGGAAACAGGGAGCCTTTTCATGTCTGTTGACAGCTTTGGAGAGTTTTTTCTCTCAAATGCTTGGACACAGAACAGGTGTCTCCAAGCCAGGCGGTGAGCAGTTAGTGCAGAGCCAGCGCAGGCCGATAATGAGACAAGTGTTTGTCTGAGATGAAACATTTTCACCCGGCAAGGGAGCTGGGCCAGAGAGGCACAATCCCTGCTGCAGGGACACCGAAACCATGGGAAAGGGGGACAGGCTGCCCACACACCCAGCACAGCACGCTGTGGCTCCTGCTGCCTCCCCTCCAGCCCACAAGCACCGTGGCAGGGCTGGGAATCGGCCTCAGGATCGCCATTGGGAGGGCTGGCAGGATGCTCCTTAACCTGGCTGGGCAGCAGGAGTGAGCTGCTTGCAAAGCAGCAAATCCCCCCTCTTGCAGGGCTGGATTTTCAGGGAGCTGGACTGAAGGGAAAGGGTGGAATAACAAATGTGCAGCGGCCACGTGTCCCCTCGCTCAGGGCGGCCACAACGCAGCGGCCAAACTGGAGCCGAACACCAAATATCCACCTCCTCTGTTTTGTTTCTCCCACAGCTCAAGTTGTTCCAGGGCCTGAGCTCAGCCAGGAGCACTGAGTCATTCTGCACAGGAAGATTCATAATTGTTAATGTGGTGTTACATCAAAAATCATGTCCAGGATGTATCCAGGTTTCCATGTCAGGTGCTCTGAGAGCGGCCCGTGCCAGGTTTAAATTGTCTGTGCAAATTGCATTGTGCTCACACGTTGTGCCACAGCATCATTACCCAATTGCCTCCTATTTTTCCCCCTCAAACACCTGCCTTGTTTGTGGAATGGATAATTGTTCACTGCAGACTTTTATCACCCTAATTATTATTTAGTATACAACATCCAAACCCCGTCTCAACAAACAGAGAACTGCTCGTTTCCTCTCCAATCTGCCTCCACTTTTCTGAACAATGTGCCTGAAACTATTTCATTTCTCAGCACATCGTGTATAAATGATTTCAGATAGAAATGATTTTATATAAAAATTCATTTCCCAGCAATGTCACATATAAAAATGAGAAGCTGAGGACTCAGAGATTAAAGCCCAAGCTCCTGAATACACCAAGCAGTTTTTTGCTGTTCCAGGTGTCACCAGGCTGACGAACTCCAGAGCATTTATCATCCTTCAGCCCTGACTGCTCCGAGTCAAACCTCCCGTAAACTCCTGACGAGTTATCTGCAGTTCCCCCCATCAGCCCTGGATCTGCATTCCCAGGGCGAGGATGCAGCTGCTGCTACCTTCAGCTCCTCGCCCTGCATCACAGAGGCTGCACGGGTAGAGATTCCCATCTTCCATGCCTTTACTCCAGGAGGCTGCTCCAGCCTGGCCCTGGTGCCTCTGCTCTGTGCCCTGCACCACCCACGACCTGATCCTGCACCGTGCAGGGATCATCCATCCCCAAATCCATCCCAAACCCCGAGCTGCCCTGAGGACGGAGCTGCTGAAGGATGAAACGAACGCTCCATTTCATCTTTTTATCCGAACGGAACGAGAGGCGCGGAGCTGGAGCCGTTTCCTGAACGAGAGAACTGCTCGGGGTCAAGTGAAAGGTCTCATTTTTAGATCAGCCCTCTTTGTTTCAAGCTGCTTTGTGCAAAATTCATTCCAGTTCAAAGGCAAATCAACCCCACAGCCAGGGAGCAATGCGGGATGGTCATGGTGAGAGGCCTGTGCTGCCAGGATGAAAGGCATTTTGGGCATCAATACAATTTCACAAGGAAAAAAAAATATATCACTTTAATTCAAACCTTATTTTACGACAGCAGTTGGTGCAAGGAAGGTTTCTAAGCCTCTCTCATTGCAAGCACTGAGCAAGGTGCAGAATAAATAATGTGTGGCCATGGTATTGGAGGGTGTGCAAGAAAACACCTGCAGAGAGCAGATAAATTAAAGATCAGTCCCTGACTGCCTAAATCCAGGCAGGTGAGGCCACACCTCGAGTTCTGTGTCCAGTTTTGGGCGTCTCATGACAAGGACATTGAGGGGCTGGCGCGTGTCCAGGGCAGGGAACAGAGCTGGGAAGGGGCTGGAGCCCCAGGAGCAGCTGAGGGAGCTGGGAAAGGGGCTCAGCCTGGAGAAAAGGAGGCTCAGGGGGGACCTTGTGGCTCTGCACAACTCCCTGACAGGAGGGGGCAGCCGGGGGGGGTCAGGCTCTGCTCCCAGGGAACAGGGACAGGAGAGGGAACGGCCTCAGGCTGTTCCTCAGGGTGGACACCAGCAGGAATTTCCTCATGGAAAGGGTGGTCAGGCCTTGGCAGGGGCTGCCCAGGGAGGTTTGGAGTCCCCATCCCTGGAGGTGCCCAAGGAAGGCCTGGATGTGGCACTCAGTGCTCTGGGCTGGGCACAAGGTGGGCATCGGGCACAGCTTGGCCTTGATGATCCTGGAGGTATTTTCCAACCTCAATGATCCTGTGGTTCTGTGATTTTAAGTCCCTGTCCTTGATAGGTCAAATTTATCACACTTCTCATCACAGCAGTTACTTTTTTTTGTGTTTCCCTGGAACCTTTCTGCATCCCATCCCGAAAATCTGGGAAATCACTGGCAGAGAGCAAGCCACAGGGATCTCCTCCATGTGGGCACCCTCGGAGCAGAGTTTGGGTGTTTCAGGGTGGTGGCAGGCCCCACACAACTGTCCTGGTCCCCAGGAGAAGTTGTTCCATGCCTGTTTTGTTTGCAGTGGGACATCAGGAGGATGCTGCACTGTGTTGCTGCTGTCACGATGACAGAGAGAGAATGGAGTCAATGCATGCAAAACATTGGGAAGAGAGGGCTAAAAGTGAGAAAAACAACAAAGTCATCCCTGAAAAAACAAGACTGAAAGGAAGATGAATGGTGTGAGCAGTGAAGACATGGAAAAAGAAAAGAGGGAACACCTGGGGATGGAAGATGGGAAGAGCTTCTGTAAAACTGGCTTTTCATTCTCTTTGGGGCAACGGGGGATTTGTGTGCCCTGCCCTGACTGCAGAAACCATTTCCCAGCTTTCACCCAAGGACTGGCAGGTTCTTTTCCTCCACCTCCAGCCCCCAGGTGCTCTGGAAGCCTCTGTCCCACAGCCAGGCAAACCAGAGGCAGCCTCCTCATAGCCAAGCACTCCACAGTTCCTCTACTCCATTTGGGATCTGCCGCACCCCAGAACCTCCGGGGATGCTCAGCCCCACCAGCTCTGCTCACCGACACACCTCTGAGCAGCTCTGCTTTGCATTCCCACCTGGCCGCACATCCTGTGCTCCCCTGCTCTCCCTTTGCCATCCCGGAGCCTCTCCCACGCTGGGTTCCAGTGATGGGTGTTGGGAGAGGGGCTGGAAAGCTCTTGGGTCTCCAGCACTTCCCAAAATCCCACTGCAGCCTGCTGATGGGAGCTGGTGCAGCTCCACGCTGTGCAGCACGTAAGGAATGAGCTCTGCCTCGAGAGGGATGGATTTGTTTTCTCTCTCAGTTCCACTTGAGGACGGTGGGTCCTATCCCTGCCATTCCCAGCTCTCTGGTGGCCAAAAGCACACAACAAACCACAATCCCACTCTTTTGGAAGGAGAGCCGGAGCTCTGAACCCTTTCCAAAGGAGACTTACAAAATATCCGTGGTTCATGAGATGAATTCCCTTCTGCTTATTATTCAGCTCAGCTATGGTTAAACCAATTTAGGCTACACAACATAAGAGTTATTAAAAAAGATCTGTGCCTGTCAACTTTTCATTACATTACTGCTCGACATTCACCTTGTACAAAATAAAAAAAAAAAAAAAAAAAAAAAAAAAGAAGAAGAAAATAAGGAGAGAGGGAAAAAAAAACAACCAAAAAAACGGAGGAGACTTTAAAATTAAACTACGTTAAAGTGTAAACCAGGCACGGAAGAGGAAGAAATTAAAACGCTATCACTGGAACACAGCTTGCACCTCTCGCCTCTCGCAGCCCCAGCCAGCCCTCGGAGCCCAAGGGCATCCAGCAGCACTCCAAGGAAGCAGAGCGCTGCCGTGGTGGTGTTTGCCTCTCACACAGACCTCGCTGCTCAGGCACTTCGTGCCCTCCTGGAGGGGGTCACACCCTCAGGGAGAGGCTGGGCTGGGCACAGTTTGTTGCCGACGGGTGCCCTCCACACCCCCAGCACCGACCTGCGGCTCTTCCCCCGCCCCAAGAGGAGCTTCCCTGCTCCTGCCCTCATCCCGGGCAGCAGAGGAGGAGGAGGGGAGCGCTGCCCTTCTGTGCCCCAAAGGGGTCGTTTTCCTTCCGCAGCGAGTGAGCACAGCAGCCAAATTGCCGTTCTTTATGTCTCACCTGGTGTTTATTGTCTCGCAGAGCGTCGCGCTGAAGCTGCCCCTCTCCAGCTGCTGGGCAGGGCTGGGTCATCCCGCTCTGCATTCCTGCTGGGATTGTCCACCCACCCGCACGGACAACTGTCTGCAGCTTCCTCCGGAGGGGCAGCGGAGGGACAGCTCCCATCTCTGCTCTGTGACAGGGACAGGACCCCAGGAAGGGCTGGAGCTGTGTCAGG
>VZRS01001921.1:0-51498 GCA_013398055.1 Ifrita kowaldi
GTCCCCGCTGCTGCCGCTGCCCGGGGGCGCTGGGCCGGAGCCGGGGTTGGATCCTGCCGGGAGAGAGGCGGCTGCCTGGCCGGCCGGGGCGGAAAGGCTCCGGGATGGAGGATCGGTGGTCCTGGGGACCGTTCGGGGGGATGGGGTTTCTCGGGTGCCCACGGAGAGCGAGACCGGGGGGTGCCGGGGCTGGCGTGGGCGTGGGTCGGGCGTCGGCTGCCTGGCGGCAGGTGGATCCGGGGGAGGGACACCTCCAGGGGACCCCTCGGCCGCTCGCTGTGGTCCCCCATTTCCCCAGCGGTCACTGCTGTGGCCACCTTGGTGGGGCCGGGGGAGCCTGGGGGAGAGCTCACCCGAGTGGGGAGCACCCTGGGAGGCAGGAGTCATGTCCTGAGGGGCCGAGCCCTTGTCTCCTCTCCCCGCAGAGCCCCGGCCCAGGAGAGGCTGGCTCCCTGTAGGTTCCCTGCATCGTCCCGGGTGGCCTCGGTGGGCTGTCGGGGTGGCCGGTGGCTCTCCGGGGATGTGATACATGTGACACGGCTGAGCTCCCTGCTCCGTTCCCGGCTGCCGCCTCTTCCCTCTGCAATTTTTCATCCTCCCATCTCCACGTCTACCTCTGCAGCCTCTGGTTTCTTTTTTATCCTTCCCTCTTGTTTCAAGATCCGTGGGTTTGTGTGGGCTTTTTTTCCAGCCCACTCTCCCCCCCACCTCCTGTTTTCTCATCCGTGCTCTCGCTCGCTCGAGCCCTCGTCTTTGTTTCAGCTGGGGGAAAAAAAAAAAAAAAAAAAAGAAATAATTGCTTCCCTTGTAAAGTTGGCCCTGGCAGAGGCGAGCCCCTGGAGAGCGATGCTGCCCGGGTGGCGCGGGAGCCAATGGCAGCCCCTGCCGCCCTCCAGCCGCGGTCCCCAGCGCGGGGGGACAGCCGCTCGCCCCAATAAATACCTGTCAGCTCCCAGGCAGGGCGGTGTTGGGATGGCCCGCGGTTGGGGGGCACTGGCGGTCTGGCACAGGTACCTCCACGGAGCTGCTTTCCCCAGGGTGGGTTTTTCTCCTAGCATGATTTTGGTCGTGGGCCCCGTGTCTCGGTTTGGGCATCTCTGTCACTCAGGTCCGTGTGTGGTGCTGGTTCCCGGCAGTCCCGTGGGGCTGGGGGCCCCTCAGCCGGCCTGGGGTCTCAGGGGGCTTGGGGTCTCAGGGGCTCGTGTTTCAGGTGTGTGCTGCTATGGCCAGGTTTGCCTTTGTTTGGAGCAGGGACGGGGATGAGGGACGGCGGCGGGGAGGGGGGCGGGGGTTGGTCTTTTATTTTCCCTTTTGCATGTGTCTTTCATACTGTCCCCAGGAGGGGATCCCATTTCCCCAAGCCGCCTTTGCTCTGCGTGGCTCCTCCTGCGCTGCTGGGATTCACACCAGCCCCAGGTAAGCGGAGAAGCCAGGACTGCTCTGTGCTTCCCGCTCCCCGTTCCGCGGTCAGGCTGCCGGATCCCGCCTGCGATCCCTGCATGGAGCCGCTTTGTGGCTGGGTTTGGCCTCGCTGGCTCGGGTGTCGCCTGCCGGATGCTGGCGGCAGAATCTGGCCCCTTGTTTATAAGCGAGGGAGTAGTTCTGTCCTTATCTCCATCTGCTACGGAGGCCGGAGCTAGAATTTCAGTGGGATGCTGTGGATCACCCCGGGCGGCAGCCGGCGTGGGTGCTGTGCCCAGGGGATGGGGTGCTCAGGAGAGGGTGTGGGCACCCCGAGGGGGCAGAGCAGCGATGGGATCTGCTGAGCCCAGAGTTGGGCTGTTGAGGACCACGGGTTTAGCCATGGATTTATTGTCTGGTGTCTCTGTCTCCCCTCTGCTCTGTCTGGTTTCTTCTTCATCTCTAGGCTGGCTCAAAAATGCAGGGAAGAGGTGATGGTCGGGGTGGGCAGTACTCAGGAGGCGTGCGGGGTGTTTTGGGGGGTACGCACACACGAGGGTCTACAAAACGCCCACTTCCTTGTCCCCAGGAAGTTGTTTTTGGAGGATGCTGTTGTGGCTTCGGGCACCCGGTGATTTTGATCAACTAAATAAACTCGGGCGGAGCGGGAGCGGAACGTGAAGGCACCGAGCCCCGTGGGGAGCGCGGGCCGGGCCCCTCCGGCTCACCGGTGTCGGTGCGGCCGCGCCAGCTCCATGGGCTGTGTTTGGAGGAATGACGTGAGCGGTGACGGGAAGGAGGGAGGGTGAGCAGGGGACGATCAGGAGCCGGAGCCTGGCCGCATCCTGGGGCTGGCGTGGACATCCACAGCAGGAGCAGAGAGCCGGGGAGGGGGATGAACAAGGGATGGATGGCGTCTTCCTCCGCTCTGCCCTCCGCCTGCCTCTGCGCTGCTGAGCCCCAGCACAACTGCTGCGAGCCCCTGCTTGCCCCTGCCTGCCCTCTCGAAGCCGTTTGAACTCGGCCACAGAGAGAGAAGGCCGGGCGTAGGGTTTCCTCCCACCTCCCCCTTTTTTGGTGTGTGCTTTTAGACATGAGACATTCCTGAGCGGATATTCGTTGCCGGGGCTGGGACGCCTCCTGCCAGACAAAACTCATGAGAAATAGGGGAATTGGTTTGGGATTTTTTTTCTCTGGTGTCTTGACCCTTTGAGTTATTGAAAAGCCAGCTGCAGCTCAGCCCTGTACAGCGATTCCCATGTCTCCAGCCAGTCATTTTGGGTCCGTAGGCAGCTTGCAGAGAAGTCATTGTGAGTACGGGAGCAGCAGCTCACACTGTTGTGGTTTCTGTGGCAGGTTATATGGTTTTGTCTCTATTTCCTCCCCTCTCCAGTTCAGATGTGTAATTATCAGAATTGTCAAAGTGTAAGTTATAAAACAAAAAGCTTCTGTGACACAGTCATAACTCTGCCCTCAGTGAGGTCAGCCTTCGGAGCTGGGAGGCCCAGAGGAGCACTCTGCCCCTATCCCATCTCCTGGCCACCATCCCATCGCCCACCTGGCCGGTGGCAGGAGAAGGAGAGGGGAGATGCAGTTAGGCAGGCAGGGAATGGGTGACTTTGTGAGGTCCCCTTCGTCCTGTTCTGCTCCACCACCTCTCGTTTTTGTCCAGGCACTCACCGTAGACATCTCTGAAAGCTCTAATCTGCAAAGCCCTGGGGGGCTCCACACTGCGCTGGCTGCTATTATCCCCGAGACAAAGAGGGACAGGCAGGCAGATTACCTTGGCCTTTATTTTTTCAACTGGGAGCAAAGAAAAGCCTTAAATGAGCTTGCTGCCAGGGAGGGATTGACGGGGCAGAGCCCCAAATGTCCTGTGCTCCTTCCTCTCCGCAGATGCCGCGGGACTCCGTTCCTCATCCCTCGTGCTGTCCTGTCATTCCCTGCTCTGCTGCAAAGCCCCAAGGCGAGGCGGGGTTTTGCCTCCAGGCTGGGCTCCACCGGGGCTCCCCTGCAGCACCCTCGGTGTCTCAGGCCGTGCAGCACCTGGGGCTGGCGTGGCCGGGAGCAAACTGACGCTCACCCCCACCTTGTGTCCATCATCTCTGTACCTGGTGGTTACATTTCCAGGCTGGAGTGGTGATGGGCTCGCACGGCCCCATCCCGCATGGCTCAGGGGCTCCTCTCCATGCCAGGAGCTGCATCCCATCCAGACTGGCCCCACGCCGAGACACAGCGAGGGGCAGGTCCCCTCCATATGGTGCCCCTGGCCGGCTCCCAGCGCCGAGGCAGGTGCTCTTGTCGGGGCTACACAAAATCCTATTGTCGGGGCCCGGACGGCTTCCCTGCCCGGGCAGGGACCCGCGCCAGCCCCAGCACTGCCGGGCAAATGGCTCAGCCTGGCCGGACACGGCCACATCCCCCTCAGGGTGCCCTGCAGCGGATGCTCCCCATGCAGCCGCTGTCCCCCTGCTGTCCCTCCACTCGTGCCCTCCTGGGCAGCCCCGCTGCCGGCAGCCCCGCAGGGTTGGGTTGTGTCACCCGGCCGCTGAAGTGCTGATGGTTTTATGCCCAGCACTTAATTATTTCCCCGATCGCCACCGCCATGTGCTGGCGAGCGGCGCTGGCTGTGACCCCGCCGAGCCTGACGCCGCCGCCGCAGCCTGGGGAGCTAATGGCAGAAGCACACCACACGTGGAGTTTAATTATTGGCTTTCTTCCTTAACAGAGTACATTGGCTGACCTTAATGCAATTAATTAGGGCTTAATCAACTTCTGGTGGCTCAGCACAGCACACAGTGATTCCTGCCTTTCCAGGAGGGTTTATAAGAGGGCAAAGCGGTAGAGGGGAAGGTGGGGTTGTGCTGATCAGTAGAGGTCAGTTAGTTAGGCTTTGGGGTAGAACTTGTGCCCTCCCAGGCTGGGCTTGTTGCTGGGCACGCTGGTAAAGGCAGGGGGGAGGTGAGCTGGACTCAAGGGCTGTGCCTGAAGTGATGCTTCTGCACAGAAGTGCTTGTGCTTCTTGTTTTTGGCATCACACTGAGCTCAGGGGTGGCTCGTGGTGGGACTGCGGCTGGGTTGTGCATTCAGCAGCTGCTGGTGGGTGGCTCTCAGGTTTGCACCCAGAGTGCTGGAGGTGATGTGTGGGGAGCTCCTTTGCCTCCCTGAGCAGCTGCCAGCCTTGGAAACAAGAAGTTGTTGGTCACTGGCTGTTCCTGAGCAAGAGGGAAGCTCCTTCCCCTCCCTGCCCAGCAGCATTAAAAATTAATAGTTCTAATTAATATTACAGAGTGCCCCCAGCACCCCTGGCATGGGCCCCTGGCTCTGCACCCCGTGGCTCCTCTTGGCTTCCCTGCTGGGTGCCCCACGGACTTTTGGGGCCCTTAAAAAGGGGCTGAGACACAGATATCCAGTATAAGGACTTATTTGCACACCGTGTCTCCAGCTGCTGGCTCGAAGGTCTCCAAGCCAGCAGGCACCTGTTGGCATAGCTGGTGATGGGGTGCCCCATCCTTGGGCTGCTGGCTTCACCTGGGGATGAAGTGACTCAGCCTTGGCCTCGCAGAAAGCCCCTGGCAGGGGAGGTGGCCCTGTGCAAGTGGTGGCATCTCCTGGTGTCAGCTGTGGTGACGGTGACTGAAGCCACGGCACGTCCCCTGTGTGCCCCCACACCCTGCATGCTTTGCATCCTCTCTGTGCCATCATCCCATAGCACTGCCTGTCCCACAGTGGCATGTCCCCTCCTCTGCCCCTGTTTCTTTGGGTCCCCATGTCCCTGACTGTGCCACCAAGCCCCCTTGTGAGGGCTGCCCAGTGCCAGGACTGGGATGTGGCAGCAGGAGCTGTGCCAGGTACTGTTGCTGCCTTGTTTGCTTCAGTGCCAATTCATTAATATCAAAAAGCTAATTAGGATTCCACAGCCCTTCCCACCCAGCCCTCTCCTTTGGAGGCTGGAGGAAACTTGTCTGCAGGATTTTGCTGCAGCCCTGTGTTAAAAAGACTCTGTTCTGGTCTGTCCCATCCTGGTGGTTTGTGTCCCTCTCTCTGCTCCCAGCTAATCCATGTGGCTAAAGCCCCTCGAAGCCTGGCAAATGGGAAGTGATATTTGCCAATAATCCCTCTGCTCTCCTGGGCAGGCTTCTCATATTACAGGTTTATTAAAAAAAACAAAACCCAGGCAGCAATAACTGTGGCCCCAGGGAGAGCCCAAGCACAGATTGTTCCTGGTCAAACCCCACCTAACAGGAGAGCCCAGGCAGAGGCAGCACAGGCCCAGCCTGACCTCATGGAGCATCTCCAGGCGGAGCCCAGCCCCTCTTGCAAGCAGAGAAGGAGCGAGCCACAATCCTCTTTCTCCCTGGGGAACAAGCAGGATTCCCATGAGTCACAGACTAAATCCAATTTCTCCCCTCAAAGGCTGTGGGATAAACCCTGCTATTGCTCACCAGGGCTCCCCATGCCAGTGCCAGCACCCCCTGGCCTTGGCATCTTCCCTGCTGCTGGGCTGGGCAGGAGCAGCTCCTGCACTGGCATCTTGCAGGGACAGGACAGAGCCAGCACCACCTGCCTGGCACCTGCCAGGACAAACACACACACTACTGCTGATTTTTTGCTTTGCTTTGCAAGGCTTTTGAGAAAACTTGCCCAGAATTAGGGATGCTGTTTGCTGTTTCTTCCAGGACAGGGTAGTGATGTTGCTCCATCCTTTTCAAAAGTCTTGTCTCCTTGAGGATGGGTTTGTTCTGTGGGAAATTCAAACCACTAAATATGTGTCGTTGGTTTTTTGGGGGTTTTTTTTCATGCAAAAAATACCTTGGTTTTGTCAAGGAGTCTCACTGCAGCTCGAAACATTTCGTTGCATGGACTGGGGGTTTCCTTCTGGTTTTAAGTCAACATTTCCCCTCAAAATGTCACTCAGGGAAAGCTGCTTTTTCTTACAGCAAAAGTCTGTGATGACATTTTAAGTGGAGAAGAAAATTGCTGCTTCGTTTCAAAATGTCAACTTTGAGTGGGGTGGGCTTAGAGTATTTTTTTTTTCATTCCAGTGTTTCCCAGGGGAAAAGCAATGGTTTTGTTAGACTCGAGTAACTGTTGCCCCCTCATCATCCCCCAGAATAAATCAGTTTGTTTTTCTTTTAACCTGTTTGCATTTTTGTAGCAGGGAAACTTTTGCCAAGAGAAGTTGTGCTCCAGTGGGATGCTGCCTTGGGAAGGGACAACCCTGCTGCATCCAAACCTGAGCCCTCTATGGCAAATTCTCTGCCACGAAACTCCAGTGAGGAGCTGTGGGAGGGCTGGCCGGCTGGCCTTGGTCACTGTGGGAAGGACTAATCCAGGTTTTGAAGCTCTCCTCTTCCTGTGCTTTCCCTCTGCCTCGTGCTCCTGGTTTTATTTCACACAGCTCTCCTCGAAAATCACTTGTTCTAGATTAGGCTAGAGACTGGAGTTATCTTCCTTTTATTTATTAGGGTAATTATACCTAATGATTCACATGCTCGGGGAGAGTAATTGCTCCCAAATACAGCGCTGGCGGTGTTCTTACCCAGCCGGGGTGCAGTGATTCACAAACACATCTTTTCCTACAATTCATCAGCTGATGATCCTGTAATTGCTGACTTGGTTTGGAGGCAGTTAAGGAGCGATCGAGGAGCCGGCGCTGCCATCGCGGTGTCCGGCTGGGAGAGTCTCCTCCCTGCCACCCTCATGCCCGGCACCGTTCGCTTCCTGTGTGGGTTTAGCTGGGGATTTTGGTTGGGTCAAGCCCCTCGAGCTGTGGGATTTGTGCTTTTTAAAGAGTCACGGTGCCTATTCTGGCAAATTCTGTGGCACAGCCTGGCTGAGGGAGAGTCAGGGCTGTCCCCCTCCATCCTCCAAAAATGTGGCAGTGACGTGGTTTGACTCTCGCCTCTTCACAGCTCTTGGAGCAGATGGGTGAGAGCCTAGGAAATACTGATGTGGAAAACCAAACCCTCCAGGTTTTACACTGAGCAAAGCCTCTGTGTGGATGGATTCCCCCTTCCTTGGGGGTCTGGCAGCCCCCTGCCTGCACTGCCCCAGGGAGGGGACATGTGGAGACCCTTGCCTCAGGACTCCTGCCCATCCACCATTCAGCGTGGGTAAGGACATCCCACAAGGGATGATATGCAGAGTCCACCCTTCTGCACAGCTCCAGCCCCTGGAGAAACCTGGACTCTGGGGGTGGAGGAAGGCTTCTGGGAGAGTTTCAAAGAGTGTCGATGTTCCCAGTACTACCTTGTGGCATGGAAAGGCAAGCCTGAGGCTTGAAATTCCTCCTGCTGGCTTAAGGGGAGCCCAGGGTGACGGCTCTGTGGTGGCTCAGCCCCTCTGGAGCTGCTTAAGACAACACCATGGTGCTCAGCTGCAGGCTGCTAGTTGGCTGTGCTGTCCTGGGCCAGCAAAAAGAGTTTTTTGGTGCTGTGTGGCAACCAGAGAATGTATTGCTACTTTGTTGGGGGAGTTGTTGTTTTGGGGGTTTTTTGGGGTTGGTTTTGTTTGTTTGTTGGTTGGTTGGTTCTGGGTTGTTGTTGTTTTTTTTTTAGCTAGAAGAAGCTCTTCCCTTCTCAGTGTGTGTCTGGGCTGCACTGCATGAGCCTGCACCCACCACCCGTTCCCTGCTGCCCCAGGCACTGCTCCAGGTCTCCCATCCTGCGGATGCCAGAATCGCTGCCGGGATCTGAGCAGAAAGGCAGGAGGAGAGGAGGTGGCACAAACAGCCCTTTTTGCTGGCCACCACTTGGCTTCATCCCCAGCTCTGCCTGGGTGGGCTCCCAGGGGAGCCTGCTCTGGTCGACCCCCACCCCAGAACATGGGGTTGTGCCAGTGCTGCTCCGTGAGCGCTCACTAGAGGAACAGCTCCCTGGTTTCCTTCCACCCACATCCACCGCCTCAGTGGAGGATCCACGCTTGCTCACGCCAGTGCCTGGCCCCCTGTCAAGAGCTCCTGCAGGCAGCCAGGAGCTGCTCCTAATGGGCTGCCAAGGGATTTGGGCTCTGACAGCTGGGTGCTGACAGCTCCCTGCAACTGCTCGCTCCAGCTGCCGGGCCCTCCTCTCCCTGGTCAGATGGAGAAGGATGCTCTGACCTCCACAGGGAGGAGGCTGGCTCCTTTTTCTCCCTTCACTTTCAGGTGTTTGTGATGGTGCTGGAGGGTTGTGGTACCCATTGCCCTGGTGGGGGGAGTGAAGCCTTGGGGGATGATGCTGGTACAAGCAGAGGGTGTCCAGGCTGGAGGAGCTCCTGCAGGGTGATGCTCCAGGATGGGAATTGTGAGAGGAGAGGAGGTCTGGGTGTAGCACAGAGCAAGTCTTGTCACGGCTCCCAGGAGGGAGTTGGGATGGGAGGCCCTTGTTAGCCGGGAGAGCTGGGAGAGAGTGCTGACACCTCCTGGGGCTCCTCTCCAGCAGCTCTGGGGCCTCCCAAGCTTTCTCCTGGCTGACACATCGCCTCTCTTCTCTGTTTGATGCAGGGCTCCTGTGTCTCCCCACAGACCCCGTACAGGGGCTGGGGGGAATCCTGGGGGTTCCCTGGGGTCCGGCTCCATCCCAGCGGGGGCCGTGGCAGCCACTGCAGAGGGACTGTCCCGTCATCCTCCAGCACGGAGCGTCTCGCAGCCTGCCGTCTTGTATGGCTTTTTATTCCTATGTGATTATACATCCCACTTCATATAGGGATTGAAGCCGTGCAATACGCCGGGGTCCTACGGCGGAGAGCAGCCCCTGTGCCACGGGAGCCGGCCTCGGAGGAGCCACCAGAGCTGTCCCCTGGGGTGCTGGAGGAGGATTGCTGACCTCAGCCTGGACTCCGTCCTGCATCCCAGGCTGCCCAGCCCTCTTGGGATGCAGGTGAGGGGTGCCAAGATGCTTTGGGGTGAGGCCAGCACAAGCCCACTGCTTGCATTGCACCCCCTTGCAAGGGTGGGCCTGGTTCTGCACCGCATCTGCTGTGGAGAGCCCCGGTGACTGCGCTGGTGGGCTCATCCCTGGGGAATCTGCTGCTTTGGTTTTGTCCCCGACTATCCTGGGAAATGGGCAACAGCCTCTGGCAGCATCTGGGTGCAGGCACTGCCAGCAGCACAGGGGAGGAGGAAGAGGAAGAAGAGGAAAAAGATGCTGAGGAATGGCCACGACAGCAAGGGCTGCCCCAGGCACAATGCTCTTCAAGGTTTCTCAAGAGGCCTCAGCCGCTCTTTCAAGGTTTGTGTTATATCTGTCACATTAGCAAAAATAGTGAAAACCGTGGCTTGTGGAGCAGATGAAACGCAGCCCCTTCCAACGCCTCCATAAAGGAAGGGCCCCATTAACACCTAGTGAATTATTGGCCATTAATCAGGCTCCGTGCAAAATAAAACCATCCACATTTATCATTATTGGATCCTTAATGAAGTGATAATGGGAATGCTGGGGAGCTGTGATATTAATGTCTTCTAAGAGGCAAGAGCAGAGCCAAGGGCGGCAGCCAAGATTTTTAATTTACTGCCAAAAGCTCGTGCTGTTAATAACGCCGGTACTTCTCCCGGCCGTTAGCACTGTTTGGCTACGAGCTGCCCACTTAGGAGAGCAAATCAACCCTGAACACACCCAGACTTTGTTCACCCGCTCCCCGCCCAGCATCTGGGCATGTTTTTCCCTCCCAGTGTCCCCTGCCCATGTGTAGGGATACGGACAGGGAGCTGCCGGCCATCTCCACCCAACTGCCTCCTTCCTGAAGGCTGGCTGGTGTAGAAAGTTCTGCTTTTCTGATAAAAAGGGAAGGGGCTGTGAGCATCAAGCCTGAGTGGCTCTTATTGTCCTCACACTCTCTGTGACTTTTCTCCTTAGGCACAAGCACCCCGGAGCCAGGGTGGCACGGAGCTGGTCCCAGCACAGCCCACACACTGTGGTTGCTGGGTGTGACCACAGCCACGCTCTGGTTTCTCCATTTGCGTGGCTTTACTCCCACGAGGCCAATATCCCACCCAGGACAGCACGGACAAGCTGCAAAGCCCTGCTCAGCTGTGGTGACTCACTCGAGGGAGGTGGGAAAGTCATTGCTCCTGCCAGGCCCTGCCAGCCCAGAGGCAAATCGTTACCAGGCAGGTAAGCGATGCTCTCCTGTCTTAACATTTGTGTTATCCCACAAATCCTGCTAAACCTGACCAGCGTGGCCCAAATGTGTGTTGGCTCATGCATGAGGCCTTTTGCCCTTTTGTGAAGGGACTGCAGGTCAGAGGGAGCTGGCTTTGGGCTGGAGCTATAGCAGACAATTCCCTGCTGAGCGCTGTCCAGAGGAATAAGATGATGCTTTGTCTGTGAGGGCTGCACACATTCCAATGCTCCTTTTGTCCCTAGGCAGAAGCTGCACAAGGTCCACCCAAGCAACCCTTCGGAAATGGGAGCTTTGAGTTATCCAGGTAGAAGCATCAGAGAAGTATTTCTGTAGCCTGGGTGTTCTTGCTGAACCTCCCCCTGGCCTGTTATCTCCTCATTAGGAAAGAAAGGACAAGAACAAAATCCACATATGGCAGCCAAGCAAAGGTAGATGGGAAATGCACTTCAAATAGCTCCATCCTTTCAACAAACCTTTTATTAGACTTCTCTCCTCCCCAACACACACTCTTTAATCGTTATGAAAAGCCACCATTCAGGAAGCAAGGACACTGCTCAGGCTACCCGAGGTAGGCATTTCCCAGGAGAAGCCAGCCAGCTCTAGCCCAAGGTCCTCTGAACTTGACTGGGAGGCAGCACAAGCAGCAGCTCCAAGGACCAGGGCGGTGCTCAGCAATGTGCCAGAGCTGTGGGCAGGGGGTTATGGTGGGCCCGTGGCAGCGTGCCCAGGCTGGCACACCAGACCGCTGCTGAAGGGACCCTTCTGCCAGGCACCCCAGCCTGACACCAGAGTCACTCTGCATTCTGCTGGAGCAGAACAGTCCAGGGAGCATTCCCCACGTTGTGGAGCCAGCTTTAGGCAGTTATCCTGGCTGCAGCCCAGACTTTTGGCTGTATCGCTGCCCATGTTAGTGCCCCTGTGGAGCTGCCCTGCTGGGCATGGAGCAGGCGACCTGCCAGCGACCTCTGGAGAAAAACACACGGCACAAAGCAGCTTCTCCTGCACAACCACCCCCTGACATTACAGGGGCACAGCAAGCTCTATAACTCTTGGCAGATTTTCCCCAGCAGATCTCGGAGCTGCTTGCCAGTGTGAGCAAGTTCAGGCATGTTACAGAAGACCTTCAGACTCTGAGGACAAATGAGATGCGTGGATGAGTTTAAACCACCGGGCAAGACTGGGGTTTTGAAATTCCCAGGGTTGTGCCTTACTCTGAGCCTGGGCTGTCGCCCAGACAGTCCAGCTGCCAGCCTGGCATCAACACCAGGCCCCGTGATGGTCCTGCTGATATCCCTACTTGTTAGATATTGGCTTCAAAGCCAAAATAGGAGGTTTTGCATCCTCCTCAAAACCCCACCCTCTGATCCACCTTGAAGTGGGGCGCAGTGGGGCACTGTTCAGTGAGACACCACAACTCAGGGTGGTGGCACAATGGTGTATTTATGTCACTAGATGAGATCAGCCACACGGAGTAGGTCGGTCTGTCTGGAAAGAGTCTGAGTCAAGCGTGTCCTATTACATTAGAGCTGGATTTTCAAAGGAGCTCAGCTCCCACTTAGGCTCTGTAACAAACAGACGGATATTCAAAAGGAGTCGGACGTGCTGGGTCATACTGGTTGCTGAGCTGAAGTCCTTTGAATATCCAGCCAAACCGTCAGTGTGCCTGTTGCTGCAGGCAAAGCCCTCCTGAAATCCAGCCCCACTGTGAGCTCCATGTCCTGGGAAACCAAGCTTATCCCTGCTCTCCCACATATCACAGTAGGTGACAAAAACGTGATAACCACTGTGTCCTCGTGCATGTGGGGGGGCAGCTCCCTGTCAGAGCACGGCTCTGGCAGATTTGCCCTTTGATCAGCTCAGCAGCATGGGTCAGGAGAGCTGAGCATGAACGTTTCCTTGCCTTTTGTTGTGTGGAATTAGCAGAGTTAATCAGAATGACAGTGACTTCTGCCTCAGCACAGAGGAAAGGTCAGTGGCTCAGGCTGGATGCACGACAGCTTTCTAGACAGTTGGAAAACAACACCATGAAAGCTCATAGCATACATGCTGCTGGCACGGAGGCTCTCCCAACAGGTACCAGCAGGGAAGATGTTCCTGTGGAGGGAAGGAGGCTGGAGGAGGACTCGACTCGGCTGGCTTGTCACTGCCCTTCATTCATCCCCATCATCCTTACACTGCACAGTGAAGGTATGTCATCCTCTTTGTCACTGTGCACTGCTTGTGCCACCCAGCCAGTATCAAGAACTTCTCTCTGCCAAAGTGCTTCTCAGCCACACTCCTGGGTGTGCATCCTGCTGGGCTTGGGGTCTCTGTCACCTCAGTACCCTGGTGTGTAGGGCACTGTGCTGGCATGTGGGGCGGGTGCTGGGTGTCCCCTTCCCCTTCCCACATCCCCCCAGCACCTCCATGCCTCAGGTGAGCAGGCCTTGCTGTTATTGCTTTTACATCCTTCAGTCACTGTAATTTGCTCCAGTGAACCCCTAAAACCCCACTGCTGAGCTGCTCTTGAGCTGGGAGCACTGGAAGTGCAACAGTGCAGCAAGGGCTCTCCCCGGTAGCCCTGCCACGGCCTCAACTTCCCCACATCTCTTAAATTAACTATAGTTGAAGCAGTCACAAGTCTTAAATCCAGTTTCCTTGTCTGTAATGTGACCTCTTACCTTCCTCTGATCCCCCCAATTACAAGTGCTTGTTTTTGCTGTGGACATCCACTCATATGTCTAATTAGTGGATTCTTTCTGTCAAAGACACTAGCAGCCTCGACAGTGATTCCTAATTTAAGTAGTTTGCATTTGTCCACAGCATTGGTGCTTTCATTTACTCCTGCTCCTAATTAAGTGCATCTGGATATCTGCAGAGGGAGCTCTCATGATCTCTTCATGGCTCTAATTAAAATGGCGTGGATATCCATGACATTGGTGCCTGTCAAGCCTGTCACCAGGAGGTGATGCCCACCTTGGAACTGGCTGAAGAACGTGTAGGAGTCGTTGTTCCTGAGAAAGGCCTCCACATCCAGGCCCTCCTGAAATGCCTCAGCCACCAGCCCTGGGCTGCAGAAGGCTCCTGCTGCCTCCGTTGGCCCGTCCTGCCCGTCTGTTCCCCCGCTGAAGAAGAGGATCTCACACTTCCCTTGGGGGCTGCTGGCTCCTCCCGTGGCCTGAGCCCTGTGCAGCCCCAGCCCCACACGCAGGGCCAGCTCCTGGTTTCTCCCTCCCTTGCCGGTTCCTTGGAGCTGGACTGTGGTTTCTCCACCGGCCAGGATGCAGACTGGTCTGTCAGACCCTAATCCTCGCAGGGCCTGTAGAAACTTGTCAAGCTCCAAACCTGGGATCTGTAGCTCTGCTGCCAGCTGCAGGAGACTCCCCCTCAGCTCATCACTCAGGGGCCCATCTCTGAGGCCAGCGAAGCCCAGGCAGACCAGCTGGATCAGCTGGCAGTACAGCGTGGCAACACGGCCGACTTCCCCACGGACTGCTGCACTCAGCACCAGAGCTGCATAGCCCAGGCCCTCAGCCTGGAGCTTGGCCTCTTCCAAAGCCAGTGTGTTTGAACCAAGGATGATGTTGGCAACATGGGAGAAGTTTTCTGGAGCAGTGGGCTTGGTGGGAGAGCTGGAGAGGACGGTTTCCACTGACTCGGGCAGGCTGTGCAGCAGGTTGTATTTGGTGAGTATCTGAAGGCAGTCTTGGACACTGTGGGAGCTGGCAGCAGTGGGCCCACTCGCTATGATGTCCAGGGGGTCACCTATCACGTCAGACAGGATGAGACTCACCACCTGTGGAAAGAAAATCCCACAGGTTGTTGCAGAAGGTAAAGACAGGTGACCACACAAGAGCCCTGGCATAAGCACTGCTCTGAGTGCCACCCCCACATCAAAGCAGATGGAAACAGTGTAGGTCTTCACCCATTTTTATTTTATGGACCTGTGAGTGTCACCTTGCCCTTCTCAAACCCACAGATTTACACTCCCCTTTGAAGCTGGACCATCACGTTGGAAGATGTAACCTGTGACACTGCACTTGTCAGGCCCAACCCAGCGTGGATTCAGCAATGGCACACGCTGAGAACAGTCCCCAGGGGAGCCAAGGGTCAGAGCCAGCCTTGAAAGAGCTGTGCTGAAGCACCAACACTTGGAAGTGCCTGCTGGGTGTGGGCTGGGGTCTGCAGAGAGTGGCGTGATGGGATGGCTGATGTTTCCCAAGTCTGAATTCCCACTCTTCTATCTCTGTCTCCCTGAGAGTTTTGGTCCTCAGTGAAACCTCAGCCAGAGAGCCCCAAAACAGTGTGCAGAGTTCACTCAGTATAGAGAAAAACTCTGCAAGTTGATTAAACCTCTATTTTGAAGGTAGATGGGTGATCTCTGGGCAAGCAGGGGCTTTCCCTTGGTTACCTGTGCAGGATGTGCCAGCTGGGCCAGCCCTCCACCCTTCAGCACGGACAGAGTCTTCCGGACAATGTTCAGCTCCTGTATAGCAGCTCCTTGGGAAGCCAACAGCTTTGTGAGTTTCTCCTTCTCTTCCAGGAGGATGGGAGGGATGGGAGCAGGCAGCAGGGCTGATCCACCCCCTAGGATCCAGAACAGATGGCAAGGATGTCAGGATAGAAGGAAAAGGAGGACAAAGGAGAGCAAGGCTTGAGTGTTTTCTCTTCCCCCACCAGTGTCTGGAGGGAAGGCAGAGGTGATTGGGACCTAAGCTACCACCTCTGGAGAATTCAGTCATCTTCACCAAGGAGTTTTATTTTCTGCTGTCCTGCACTCAGCTACACTTCACCCAGGCAGTGTGAGTCTGGCTGGATGGGGGCACCACAAGCCTGCAGTGTTGTGGGGATGACAGAAAAGGGACAGCAACTACCCTCACCTCTGCACTGGGCTACAAGAGGGTCCTCACACTGATACTCAAGGGCTGCCTGGATGGGTGAGCAGGGAGCACAGCCTCCACAGCTCACACTGCAGTCAGGGCTGTGCACATGGGGACCCTGCCTGCTTTGGTGGCTCCATTTATTCAGGACAGAGTGTAAAAACACTGGCTAGGGATGCAGGAAGATTGAAAACTGCTGAACTGCACTCTTCTAGGCCCAGGAGGAAAGAAAAGGGGGGACAGTAATGCAAAGGACAAAGCACACCCAGAGTCCAGGGTGATGGCCTCACTGATGGGAATTCTGTCTGATACAAGCAGGCATTGGAAATGTGGAAAAGAAGGCAAGGTTCTAATGGAAAAGCAGAATGAATGGAAAATACAGAGGAGAAAAGAGCAAGGTCTGTGCAGAGAGTGAACATGCACAGAAGTACAGCTGAAAGCTACTGTCAAAACGCAAAGGCTGCTCAGAGGTTTGAGACAAATCAGCATCAATAAAACATGATGAGCAAGAAAAACAAATGCAAATGCCTGCGTTTCAGTCAATAGCCAGGGATCTAGCTGAGAGGCAGGAGCAGTTGGGGACCGGCTGCTGTGTGGGAGTGCACATGCATAGGGAGTCACAGCCACGGGGAGATCCTGTACAGGCTCCCTGAAGGGCTGAGGAGTCTGTTGGAGATCCCTGTAGCCAAAAGACAGGAGGAAGCCCAGGGGAATCCCCAGAAAGCACAGCTAGCTTCCAGTCACTTGGGTGTTTGCCTAATGGCACTGCTCTCTCTGTACTGGATCAGGCTTCAGCATCCACAGAGGAATAAACACTGAGCAGAGGAGACCAAGGCAGTTCTGCAGAGCTGCTCTCAGCCCCTGCATGCTTTTGCCCTGTCACACCCACTGAGCTCAGGATGAGGTGGTGTCACTGCATGCCCCTGATGCACCTTCTTACACAGCCCTGGATCTGGGGACAGCCTGGGGGCCAGCAGCCAGGCCCCGGGGATGTGCAGGGCTGCCCCTGCAAGGCATGCAGCTTACTGTGTGGTACCTGGAGGCCTCATTTCCCCTGGATGGGAAGGAGCCAAGCCCTGGGAAAGGTCAGTCCCAAATCTCAGCTTTCAGACTCACAATCCTGCACAAATTCAGAGCATGCAAGTCCACCAAGTGCTCGGTTCTCCAAGTCTGCATCCCCAAATGTAAGGAGGGGGCAGGAAATAAGTGTCTCCTTGCCAAGAGGTGAGAACACCTGCCAGGCTGTGCCCAGAGGTGCCACTTCACTGTGGTGGCACAACGGCAGGACCCAGCCTGTGCAGTTCAGCCTCTCTCCAGTGCTGCAGCGTGGAGGCAGCGTGTCCACTGCAGCAGCAGGAAGCCCTGTGCTCTCTCTTGCTGCATCCCTGGAGAAAGGATGGCAGAAGAGAGAGGGAAAATCAGAGGTGCAAGCGTCCATGCTGAAGGGCTGGCACAGCACAGTGCTCCCTTGCTGCCTGGCTGTGGGTGGGCAGGCAGCTGGGGGCCCTCAGCAGATCCCCTTCCCTGGGATCCCCACACTACCTGAGATGAGCACAAGGAGCAGATCATCTGCAGTCAGACCTTCAGCCAGCTCCTGGATGGCAGCTGCTCCCTTCAGAGCCTCTGCATCTGGGAGGTTGTTCTTGGCGCCTTCGATGACCTGGATTTTGCTGTGTGGCTTCAGCAGCATCTCCCTGGTGAGGTAAGAGAGGCAATCACACCACGGATCTGTGCACCCACGCAGGCAGCCAGGCTGTCACCTGCGGGTGCCTGGTGTACCAGTGGCATACAGTGAGTGACCAGGACAGGGAGATGGCCTTTGCTGAGTGTCTGTTCCCCACAGCTGGAGGAACACAGCACATCCGGCACGAGAGGTGGGCTGTGTCACTGGAACATGATGGTGGTTGAAGATGAGAGCGGTGGGGTGGATGGGGTGGGCAACAGTGCAAGGGCATCTGGAAAGGACTTAAGGTGTTCACAGAAACATCCCACAGAGGACAAATCTGGCAGCCTACACCCCTCCTTCCTGCTCCCCAGAATTGTCCAGAAACAGTCCTTACTGCATTCCTGCTCGCTGCAGGCTCTCCTGGATCCCTAGCGGCACATTGACGATGCCCCGAGTGAGGTGGTCTCCCAGGATCTCTTCTGCTGCTGTGGCCATCCCCAGCACGGCTTTTCCAAAACCCACCAGGTACAGGTCCCTCTTCACCGGAAAGGCCTGGCCCTTCACCAGCAGCTGAAGGCACCCATCTCCCTGGAGCTTCAGAGCCCTCTTCAGCATGGGAGCCGGGCAGACGGTGCCCACGGCGCCACGGAACAGGGACAGCGCGTGCTCGCGGAGGGACATGGTGCACAGGCTGGCAGGGCTGAGCCACTCTGCCTTGAGGGGTGGGCTTGTGCACTCTCAGCCAGCACTGGCAAGGCCTCAAGGGCTGGGACAGCCAGCAGCCTCCAACCTGCAAGGGAGAGTGAACATTTTTGCTAGTAAAAGAGACAGGGCTGTCACAGAAAGAACAGAGAGGTCAAAACATGAACCATGGAACTCTAGCTCCTGTTTCCCCTAGATTAAGGTGCCATATGAGCAGCATTTTCTAACTTTTCCCCAGGCAGGATGAAGGGAAGGACACATTCAAACTACCTGTCAGCTTGTGATTCCCCTGCAATCTCATCACCTCCTGCAGGGAAGATGAGCTCTGCCAGCCAGCTTCTCCATCACTGTAGCTTTGCCACTGGCAAGCCATCATTTCTATTTGCTTAGCGTTTGACACCTTTCCAAACTGTGGAAGCTGTTCTCTGTCCTGGAGAGAGCAGGGCATCTGGGTGGAACAGCTTTTCACTACATTAACTCCCTTCCTCAATGCTAGCCAAATGCTGATCTCATCCTCTGGCTGTGCATTGCCCCATGTGTCCCTGCAGCATCAGACACGGACTGAGGAGAAACAACAGCCTTGCTGGCTGCCTCATCCCTTGCTGCTGGTGGCCACAGAGAGACCAGTAATGAGGTTTCCTCACCAAACAGCAAATTAACACCAGGCTTCATTTATCTTTCTCTTTTAGTCCTCATTATCCATTAAAATCAGATTTAGAGCCCAAATAAGACTTCATATCCAAGTAAAGTTGCCAGCTGTGTCTGTGAAAGCCCATTTGAGCTGTTCTCCACAGAGCATTAGCATTATATGCAACAGATCTGTGCATGGACCGAAAGATCTCAGCTGCTCAAGGGCAGATACTTGTCTTGACAGAGGAAAGGCGGCCCCTGCCAGCACACACACATTCATTCCCTCCCAGTATTTCTCCTTCCTTCTGTTAACTGGCAGCAAGTTCACTGCTGGTTTTTGAGGATCAAAGATCCTTGTGATCTGCATCTCTCCTGCTCATGGCATTTAAGGCAGGATGCCAGGAGGCTGAAGCAGCCCAAGCAACACACTTGATCACAGACCCTTGAAATTACCTGAGAGAGTTAATCCTCTCTCCAGTAAGTGGATGTGTTTTGTCCACTCTTCTTCTAGGAGAGCTCAGGAGTCCAGAGGTCTCTTTGTCCTGACGCTCCCATAGCATTCCAAGGTGTTAATCATTAAGCTGGAAAAGCTTTTCAACAGCTCCTCTGGGTCTACATCTGCCTTACTTTGCTGCAGGGACCCAAAGGATCTACACAAAAAGCCTCTACACAAGCACCTTCTCAGGCACTGAAACTTGGGCACATTCTGAAATCTTTGGACAAGGGACTTGTAGGTAAGGCTATACAGAGAATCAAAGGTTTGTCAGAGAAAGAACCCCAAGAATCACTGAAGTGGGAAAAGGCCCTTAAGAACAAGGTTAACAGTGAACGATTTAATGCTTAGGAGAACAGATTTTAAAGGCAAAAGCCAAGGCAGATTAACTGCCTATCCGTACTCCCTTTAGGTGCTGGTCAGAAGGACTGGCTTTTCAACCACGAGGAGCCAGGAGAACAAAAGACAGGGTGCCCCAACCACTTTGTTACTAGGCTCTTAAACTTCAGGGCAGCTGATGCTGCCAGCAGTTTAAACCACTGACCCCACTTCAATGAGGGCCAGAGGAACTGTGCTGACCGCAGTGAAGTCAGCTGTGCACCTCTCAGGAACTGAGATAAGCATCTCTGCTCCCAGCAGGTCTCTGATTCACCTGGCAGCACGGTGCAATCAGAGGAAGGTGCTACAAAGCAGAGGTGCATCACACTCCGGGTCACCTCGTCTGAGCTTCCATACAGGGTTTGCAGGAACGGCTGCAGAAAAAAGCTTAAATGGAGCCAGGGGAGTTTAAGAAAAAAAAGCCCCAAAGTTTTTAACAGGCTTTGTCTCTGCCTTGATATTTCTGTGCACGGCTGACCCTGAAGCCTGGGGAAATTGAGCACAACCAGACCTGCAACCGTGGCTCCTGTCACACGTGCCCTCCTGGCAGCCCCGTTCAGCTCCAGCTCCAGACACGACACAGCAGGCACGAGTTCTTTAAAAGCAATCCTCTCCTACTGGAGCTGGAAAAACTAAATGCCAGCGTAATTCATCTGGCACTTGTGTACATACTGCTAATGCTTACTCTGGAAAGCATTTCAGTACAATAGCAGGCATGTAATCTGTTTTCTGCACTCTGAACTCAGATTATATTTTAACCATCGAGGCCTGATCCAGAGCGTGTGGAAGTCAGCAAGGGCCTTTCCATTGCTCCTCGGGATTTTTGGGTCCACTGCCTTACACTGACCTCAGAGCACAGGTGTAAAGGCAGAGTAAATAGAGTGTAAAACCCCCTTGCAATCAGAGGTTATCCAACTTTATACCAATGCAACAGAGAGCTGAATTTGGCACAGATCCATTTGCTTTGGATGTCTCAGTGTGTGACTCTGCTCCTTGTCAGCTCTGATTAGACACAAAGGCTCACTGGAGGCTCCCCTTGGAATGGGGGTGCTGCTAATGATACCACAAATCCGTTTTTATGTAATTTATTTATACAGTCTCAGGCATTGGGTACTAAATGTCATCAGGGAACAGCGATAAATCAGTGCTATGAAATCCACTGTAGATATTAACAAAAAATAAAACTCCTACTCATTTTACTAAGGCTTTAAAAACAAGATCAAGAGAACTGAATATCACCCCAAAACACAGGCAGTTGTGGAAAGAAAAATAACCCAAATGGCAGCTCTCAGGCTCCCTCCCCAGATGGTGGGTTTAGAAGTGGTGTAATTGCCTGTTAGCTGCTACATACTGCACGAGGGGAAATTACACCCTCACATCCCTGCGTTTTCCTCTTCCCACTGCTGGCTGGGAGGAATCTGGGCTGGAAGAAGGGGCTGATGATGTGACTCATATTGCTTCATGCACTAATCTTAGTCTCCCAGTTTCTCAGGAAAATCACTTAGGGATGAATGAGCCCTCTTCTACACAGATATAAGGTGACATGCTATAGGCAGGAATGGGGTTCAGGTTTCACACCTTCCCTTTGTCCCTGGTTGGCATAATTTGGAGTTGGGATACAGACAGTCTTCTGAAAAGTTTTCTGTAAGTTCGCAGTAAGCTTAGGATGAAAATGATGCAAAAAATTGCCTGTTCCAAAGAGAGCTGGAGGATTGTAAGGGGTTTAGATTAATCCCCTTTAAATGAAAACTTCCTCAGCTTTCATTGATGAATAATCTACGCACTTATTATAATCTACGTGCACCATTATAAGCCCTTTCTTCAGAGGGCTCCTCCTAAGCCTGTAGAAATTTCCACTGTTAGCTCTCACACCAAAAAGCAGCAAAATCCCAGCTTCTCATTTTCACCTTCTCTGGGAAAGAGGGAGGGAAAGGAGCTGGACTGTGATAAAATACAGGCAAAACGCTCGTTTGCATTACCTTTCATTAACTTTTTAATTAAAGCAATTCTGTAGGCAAGGAGCCAAAGTCAGAGGGAGACAGAAAAAATCCAGCAGTAGGGGCAGAAATGTGGTAAAGCTGCCAAGTAAATTGGATGGTGGCAAGAGACCAAAAGCATGGACATAGCAGGGCAGAGTCTGAGCCATAAACTCGGAGTCACACTGGGGAGGAAAACAGTGAACAAATGAGCTGGCCGTGCCCATGCAGTGAGAAAAATGAGCCAGCACCTCACTCCATGGCAGGTACTTGAAAGCCAGAAAAATACTCCTTTCTAGGGGCCAGTCTGCCATCACTGGGCAGAGCTGAGCTATTCCAGGTGCTGTGGTTGGAGGTTTGTTTAAGGATTTGCATCTTGGGCTTGTGGTTTTGTTTGAAGTCGGGGCAATAGAGCTTGTTGCAGGCCAACCCAACCACACACATATCCTGAGCTTTTCAGGTGCTGTGAGATCAGAGGATGCTGTGCCAGAATGTCTGATTTAACTGAGAACTTCAGGGACCTAAGTTACTTTAGCTTCAATGCTGTCAGGATGCCTCTGGATTTCCTCCAGGACTGGTGGCTGGCCCACCTTGTACAGGGTCAACTCCAAAATCCCTGAGGGGCTAGGAAAATATTTGAGATGGCACCGGATCAAACCCGTTGCTCGAGGATAATTTTGAGCTCAAGCTCTAAAAGACAGATTACAGTAGTAAACTCCCAGACACAGCAAGTTTTAGCAGTGTCTCTTGCTCCTCGTTTTTCTTGCTGCACGACTTTTTTCTGGCCTCTCAGCATGTAAATTACTGACAGACTCACCAAGGCTCCCTGCTTCCATTTCTCCTGCATCACCAGGGGAATTTACCTACGAAGTACAGCGGAGTGGAGATTTTACTGCCTTAAACTCCCCTGTTCCCACTTACTGACACATCTTCTCTATCATTTGATATATCAACTTTAATTCGCCTGGTGAGCCCTGCTCAAACCCAAGCTTGCTGCTCCACATGGTCCCAAAAGCATTACAAGAAAATTTTCCAGGAGATGCACTGAACCCAGGAGGGAAACAAACCAGCGAAGTCTTGTTCCAAGTGACTATTCTGGGAGGATTAGATGGGGGATTTTTCAAGACTAATCTCTTTAAATGAAAATTTCAGAATTTGATTAATTTTTTAATCTGCACATGGATTTGCATAAAATTACTGCACTGCCTCATTCACGTTCGGTAAAAGAGAAAACATCTGCAGCAAGGATGGGCAGCTATGAAGTGAGTGTGCAGGGACAGGGAGAAAGGCCCTTTGCCCCCACTCACTGCAGTGCTCCTGCATCCATAAGTGGGAAAGAGGATGAGGGTGGACAGCAGCAGTATGATGAGACCAGAGGGTTTGCCAGGCAGGCACGGGAGAAAGCAGGATGGAGCCTGGATACCTTTGTTTTAAGAATATGCTGAGCTCTGGGAAACCCAGGAGTCCTAGTTTCCAATGCATGGCTTTCTATATGTTGCTTGGAAAAGAAATATGTTGCTCTCATGACTGATTTACTCACCAGGAAAGTGTCAACGGGGTCTCTTTGCCTTTGATGGGGAATGTGGCTTAAGGCCAAACACAGGGAAGATAAGTGTTCTGTTCAGCATTTTATATATATAGATCAGTATCATTAGCAAAAAAAAAAAATTAACTGGATTTGACATATGCATCTTACTAGTTTTTCTAGGTCACACTCCCTTCACTCCCTATATACCTTTTGGAAATGATTTTCCCATGCACTGGGGATTGCAAGGAAGAAAAATGTTTCACTAAAAATTCTTCTGTAGCTCAACACAGAACACCACTACCCTGAAGCCAAGCCCATGCCAAGTCTACTTCCTTTCATGCTGTAATTTCTCAAACTCCCTATTCTGAGTCAACTTCCCATCAAAGACAAGAATCATTTAAAATACAGGGAAGGATCACAGCATTCTAGAGAAGATGAAAAGCTGCGAGCCTTGAGGACTGGAATAGTAGAAAGGGGTTGAAATTCAGTGCTGCGAAATACAAGGTCATGGTCTTTGGGATTAATAGCAGAAAATTATGAGCTCCTCAGCTGGAAATAACATAAGAGGAGAAAGAGCCAGGAATCTTAATCAGTCACGGGATGACAATTACAGCTGCCCTCTGGGCTGAGACAGGAGGTTGTGGGGAATGTGGAAAGCAGCAGATGCGAACTGCCTGGACTTTGCTGAGGTTTTTGACATCATTCCCGTGAGCACACTGGAGGGTGGGCTGGGCAAACACAGCCAGCCCTGCTGGAAACCAGCCTGACCACTGGGCTCAGAGGGCAGAAAGCAGTGGCTTGGGGTCCAGCTGACATCTGGTAATCAACAGGGACTCTGCTGGGGTTCGTGTCACCCCACAGCTTCATTAGTGACCCGGAGAGTAGCACAGGGCACTTAATTTGGGGGAACTGCTGACGGAGGCACCTTCCAGAGGAACCGTGATAAACTCAAGGTCAAGGCCCACAGAAACCTCAGGACACTCCATAGGGAGAAGTGTGAATTTTTGTTGCTGAGCAAGCACAAGTCTCTGTATTGTGCAGGTTCCAGTGGTATCTAATACAGAAATGCATAGGTAGAATAACTGCATTTGATCGATATTACTCAAGCAGCAATTAAACATTTTTTCCATTAACTAATTTAGCAGGGGCATTATCCATAATTCCTACTTAATATGACATTTTTCTAGGAGATCCAATTATCCTGCCAGCTAAATTCCAGCTTGGTATAAACTGACAAACTAGGTTCCAACGATTAGGAAGAAAGGCAGAAGAATAAAAAGGAAGTGACAAAATATCAAATCAACAACCCACGGTGTTATACAACTCTAAAACTTAGCTAAGTATTGTAGGTGTTTTGAAGTAAATTGTCTTATGATGTTATTGGTGAGTCACCTCCGGGGCCTGCAGGAGATAATCCAGGCTTTGATCCTGCAATTTAGAGTGTGCAGGAGGCACGACATTCCGAGCTTCTCTAAAACCTCTCATCACATGACAATCAGTTGTGGGTTTTGAACTGGCCTAACAAAGGGGCAGCTGACCCCGAGACCCTCAGGAGTAATGGGGGAGTGTTTTGAGTATCCCTGGACTCTGGTGTGGAAGTCTTTGACTTTGTTTCAAAGTAAAAAAGGTAACTCATCCACCATGCTGTGAAAGGATGAGTCGGGTGAGATCTCTAAACATCTAACAGGGAGCTCCAGCAGGCAAACAGCGAGGGCAAGGAATCTGAGAAAAGTAGCATTTAACTAAATCAGACATGCACACAAAATAATTCAGCCTGTTTGAAGGGCGTGCAGAGCTTTAACAGGGACTTGCCGAGGTTTGACCACAGGAGGGCAACAGGATCCAAACGCAAAATCAAACTCTATGCTGGACACTATGGAAGGAAATGCAATTAACGTTTAGGAAGGCATCCACGATTTATTTTTTTTCTTTTAATTCTGTGTTTCTGGGGGACCAAAGTGACAAGAAGATCTGCTGGTGTTCTAAACTTAAAATAGCAGAAAACTTTGTGGGGTGAGATTCTCACAGCTACTCTTATACTCCAAGAACAGCTTTTTAAGGTAAGAAATACACAAAAACTTGCACACTGTCAAAAATACACAAAAACTTGAATCCTGCCATCAGGATTCGTGATAGAAAAAAGCAGTCCCAAGGTGTGTGTACTGGAGCAGCAGCCTCACAAGCCACAGTGTGTTTCTCAAAGGCTCAAGTGTGTGCTGCCCACCTTTACCTGAGAGCTTATGTGGTGTAGGAGCACGGTGCTATAGCTGTGCTGTTCCTGTAGTGCTGCCAACAAGCTTTTAGAGGAATAAAAAAATACTGGCAAATAAAAATGTGCTACAGCTGGACTGAAGGTAGGAGGGGAAGGGTGAGAAAGTGTTCAGTGTATTTTCAAAGGAGGGGGAGCTGACTGATGCTCCCTGGCCGCCCTGGGCTGTCCAGAGGCTGTTCCTGCCAGGCTCTGCCGTGCACACACAGCACGTGTGCCCCATAAATGATTTCACAGAACCACAGAATCAACTGTGTTGGAAAAGAACCCTGAGACATCGACTCCAACCTACGACCCAACACCACAGTGTCAACCAGACCACGGCACTGAGCGCCACAGCCAGCCTTTCCTTGAAGACCTCCAGGGACAGTGACTCCACCACCTCCCTGGGCAGCCCATTCCAATGTCTAAGCACCCTTTCTGTGAAGAAATTCTTCCTGATGTCCAACCTAAACCTCCCCTGGTTTGAGGCTGTGTCCTCTCGTCCTGGGAGGCCAACCCCCACCCGGCTATAACCTCCTTTCAGGGAGTTGTAGAGAGCGTAAGGTCACCCCTGAGCCTCCTCTTCTCCAAGGTAAATACCCCCCAGCTCTCTCAGCTGCTCCTCACATGACTTGTGCTCCAGACCCTCCCCCAGCTCTGTTGCCCTTCTTTGGACCTGCTCCAATATTTCAATATCCTTCCTAGATATTGAACTATCCAGAACTAGACACGGCACTCAAAGTATGGCCTCACCAGTGCCCAGTACAGGGAGACAACCACTGCCCTGCTCCTGCTGGCCACACTATTGCTGATACAGGCCAGATGCCACTGGCCCTCTTGGCCACCTGGGCACGTATGGGTTCATGTTCAGCAGGCTGCCGACCAGTAGTTTCCACTGGAAACCCCGAAAAACGCCTTAAATCGACATAATATGGGGAATATCCCGCGCGGGGTCAGGAGGCCCCAGGGCACCCGCGGCCCCTCACGGCCCGGAGCAACGCGAGGGCGCCCGCCCTGCCCGGCACCGGAAGTGACGCGCTCCCGCCGCGCGAAGCCATTGCCCGCTCTACGGGATGACGTCATGCNGCTGCGGAGCTTCCGCGTGGCCAAGGTCTTCCGCGAGAACTCGGACAAGATCAACTGCTTCGACTTCAGCCCCAACGGCGAGACCGTCATTTCCAGCAGCGACGATGACTCCATCGTTCTCTACGACTGCCAGGAGGGCAAGTGAGTGGCGGGGGCGGGGGGGNGTGCAGCCTTTGGGGTCTGGGGCACGGGGGTATGAGGGGCCCTGTGGGCTGCCCGCGGTGGCCTTTGGGGACAAGCTGTACCTGGCCCCGCAGGTCTGGCCGGTGAGCTTTAGGTTGAGCTTCTCTGCTGTTATTTTTCAGCGTAGGCTTGTGAGTAGAATCCCAGCGGCAGGGATAGCAACAGCATGGGTTTGTCTGCTCTACGGGTGTACTTGTTATCTTGGTAGGCTGGAGACAGTGGTGATAATTTCCTAAGTGTAAGCGAAAGTTCGCTTCTGTGAGAGGTAAACAGTTGCTAAGCCTAAAGGGTTCAGGTCTGGTCACATTTCCAGGTCTCGGGATTGCTGCAGGTGTGGAACTGACTTCTCGGGCTTCTCTGGACTTAAGTCTCGCTAATTAATAGAGAAGCGATTGTTGTGAGAGCAATGTGCAGATGTGCCCTTTTAAACGCCTCATTTGGGTGTAACTTCTTGGCTAAATGCTTTAAGCCAAAAGGTGTAGGTGATGTGGTGTATATTACTATAACTTCTAAAAACCTGACGGTGTTTTCCATAAAACTCAGTTCCGAAGTGGTGTGTTGGATCGCTGCAGGCAAACGTGGTCTTCTGTGTTTTAGTTAATTTTCTCTAGCTTTGTCCTTATCTGTAAAGCACAGTTAAAATGCGTGTGATTTGCATGTGTGTTCAAGCATTGTCTTAGTTTAGATGTAATCAATCAAGGTGTTTATTGATTTCTGTTACCTAAGGGTAATGAGTTAACGGTGTGTTTCTGTTTCTCATTTAACTGTCCGGTTTTATCTTTCTTCTACCATTGATCACACGGTGCTCATCTTGTTTTTCGGATAAACCCCCAGAAATTTGCAGAGCACTTGAGATCTGTTCAGAGGATGGAAACCTACCCCAAGGGCGTTTGAAGTCTATGACAGCTGGAACAATTTGAGCCAAATGATGTCATTATGACATTAAAATCTCTCTCAGTTGGTGCAAGTGTGCGTTTGTCTGCTTTAAATTCCTTCAGATTTTAAGTTTTATATATGCTTGTTGATGTAGAGATGTTGTTCTGAGGTGTTTTGTGGGTTTTTTTGTAAAGTCAGGAGTGGGAAGCATCACATCCACACAGAAAGTGAAAGGAAAATAAGTATGTGTATTATGGGACAGGGAATAAAAAGGACAGGGTAATGCAGGAATGAAAAAGAAATGGCTTGGGAGTATCAGGACAGAGATATGTCAGTATTGTATTTATTTTCTAGTAAACCTGGTATTCCTAACCCTCGTGCTTTTCCAAGCAGGCCAAGACATTGTACTTGCTGGGAGGAAAGATTGCCTCCTGCACATTCTCTTAATTTTCTGGGACACCTATTAAACATTATTTTAGGTTTCTATTTAGTTTGCTTGCTTTACACATTAAAGTTGTTGGTGTTCCCCGTCTGCTAGAATGAACTGTGACGTGAAAATATTTAATTTTTATGTATGTAAGAACAGGTAACTCTGTACATATGGAGTGTGCCATGGATCATATCCCAGATCCTCATTATACACAGTAGTAGCAGGGCTGAGTGATGTTAATGCAGATGGTATTGATTGCTCTTCCCCTTTCAAACTTGTAAAGAATTGTTTGATGGGTTGGGAGGCATTTGGCCCTTTCATTCCAATCTCCATCTAATCCTGATGTGCTTTATAGTCCGAGGGTTTGCTTTAATTAAGTTAAATGTAGATCAGTGGTCCTCTACTGCAGAGCTGCAGGGCAATGAGAGTAGTTTCAAGGTAACTCCTGTGTCAGGATGCAGTTCTCTAGTGGTTATAAAATTTTAAAATTATTTGAAAGCTTCTCATGCACTATCAGCTGGCTTAAAAGTGTAGCTGTGATTTTTAGAGGTAACTGGGGATGCAGGACATGCTTTTTCTCTAACCTGGAAAGTTTTGCTTTGAATTACATTGTCACTAGAAATTCGTGTGAAGATGAAACCCCAGGTCTCTGAATGATCATTGTTGTGGCAGTTTCAGGCTTGTCGTTGATTTATTTTTCCTTCTAAATCACAATTGCAAGAGCCTGGAACTCTCACCTGCTTGGATATAATGGCCAGGAGGAAATTAAATGTCCTGCTTGCTGGGAATCAGTAGGATACCCTACTTCATCAAATGGCCAGAAAATTAATGCCTTTCCCTGTGTAAAAGTGGGAAAATTTGGTGTATGTCCTCTGTTAATGAGCAGCTCTGCTGGTAGAATTAAAATGCAGCTCTTTGGTTGTACTTCAGGTGCATCCTCACCTAGTTGGCTGTTTTGCCACGCCAGAATGAGCTGTGCAGCTCTGTGAGAGTATGGCCAACCCCACGTGGGTGAGCTTCAGCTTCTAACAGTGTCAGGACAGTTGAAACAGTGCTGTGTAGCCAAGGGCTGACAGGACAAGATTATCTCCTTATCATGTATGTTCTGGGCTTAGGCAGCTACTTATTCATGAGCATCCAATAATTTTGGTCCCAAGATTCCTCTTCTATTTCAAAGAAATAATTGTTATAAATTTATTTATAACAATTTATTTTTTAAAATTAATAAATTGTTATAAAATTTTTAACCCATCCTACATCACCAAGTCCCTCCACAGAAGGGTGGCTCAGAAGCATAACTAAGAGGCTCTCTGGAGTCTGTTGGGACTTAAGGAGGGATTCTGAAAACTTGTAGGACAGTTGTATGTTGGGATGTACAGCAGTGCCTGAGGCTGGGAACAGCCTGGCTGCACATTGGTAACCCTGCTGTGATAGAATGGTGCTCTACCAAAGGTTTAGGTGTTGTATTTTAGTGTATATCAATTGTGTATTATTGATACAAATAAAGTGATGGCTCTGGACTCCTGCGTAGCTGTGATGTTTGCTGAGCACATCCATGTTCCTTAGCAGCAGTGATTCAAACCAAGGCATGGATGATATTACAAACCTTGGCTCTGTTTTGTTTCATCTTTGTAGCAGATTTGACTGAGCTTTTG
This sequence comes from Ifrita kowaldi, assembly GCA_013398055.1. NCBI lineage: Eukaryota > Metazoa > Chordata > Aves > Passeriformes > Cinclosomatidae > Ifrita > Ifrita kowaldi. Next base: position 29,220 of record VZRS01001921.1, read on the forward strand.
TATTTTTATTGTCAACACTGATTGGTTTGTAGGTGGGCTGGATAGATTGACCTTGACCTTGGAATTATGTTTAGTGATTGTGATTTGTTGTTAAAAAGTACTTAATTTTCTTGTTTGTGTTTAAAATAGTTGATTTGCATCAGGTCTTGTGTGCACTGGCACACTTCTGTTTGTGTCAGTTTACACGAAAACTTCACCTTTCCTAAAACACAGAACTCTTTTTTGGTAAATGTGCTTTTGTCTGTTTCTTGATCTTTATTGTCTCTGTCTATATTAATTTATTCTAAGTAGACCTTCTAAGTTTTATACTTGTAATAGAAAAGGAAAGCCAAACTAGGCATGGGAGTATCAAATATAATATGTTTTGAGATTGGGGGTTTTTTTCTTGGTTTGTTGTTGGGTTTTATCCAGCAGCATAGCTGAGGTCAACAGCATAGCTGAGGTAACTTCAGAAAGCAGTGTGGGGAAGTGTATCAGGAATAATGTTAGAGTGTGTCAAAATTTAAATTAGGTGAGGTTTTTTTAGTGTGTGGCATGTTTGCATCTGAAGAACGATTTAAAAAACTGCTGGAGGAACGGGGGAAGAATCAGTTGAGATTTGGTCTGTGGTACAGGTGGTGTGTGGGTTTTCACTGCACTTGCTGTGTTGGCTTTCACTTTGTGGGAAGTTGTCCCCAGCAAGTTCTTTTGAAGTCAAAGCCCTATGGCTTCTGCTGCTTGAGAATTAATCTTTAAGAATGAGTGTCTGTTTTTGTTATGATATGAAAAGTCTCTGACTTGTGCTCTTGTCTGGGTGTGTCAGGTTGAGGCTAATGGAAAAAGGAAAAAGTCCAGCATATTGGAAATAGCTTGTCTGAGGGTGTAGTCTGGCAAACTTTTCTCTTGGCAGCAGTATTGGTTTCGACCGCTCCTGCTGTTTGTTTCCATTCCCATGCTGTCCTCTTTGGCTGTGTGGGTAAAATATTTCTTGGGCCTGTATAATAACCAGAGTTATGAATTTAAAAATAACTCCCAGAAGAGATGGTATTTCTGGTGTTCATCAGTACCCTTGCTGATTGACTGCCCAGCTCTGAAGCCTTCATGCTCCCTCAGTTGGGGATGAAAGGGGAAGGAGGGTGATGGAGACCTTGCAGTGCTCAAACAGGTACCACTGTTGTGAGATATCCTCATTAGCCAGCTGCTTCTAAGCTTACTGTGCAGTTTAAATTTCTAGCACTGCAGTGTATCACCTGCTTCCCAGACTCCCAAAAATCCAGTTCTGTAGATTGTGTTCACTCTCACTAGAGTGTCTTTCATTCTGTTGCAAAATGTTAAATATGAGTTTCTAGCCTTAAGACTGGATACAAGTAGAATTCTGCAGTGGTTTGGAAAAGTCCCTGTGTTAGTATGTCTTTTATAGATGACTGGTATATACATGTGTTTGGGTTAATACCCCGTGAATGAGACACCCTGTTCTAGGTTTTGAAGTAACAGAGAACAAAGACAAATTATACTCAATCTAAAATGAGCAGCAGATGAATGGGAGATTTGAATGGGCAAGGGCACAATGAGGCAGTGCTGCTTGCTGTGCTTGTTATGTTAGCTCCTCCTTTTCTTTTTGCAGTAGATGTCATAGGAAAAGGAATTTTTTGAGGAGACAAGTGCATTTTACAGGTGTTACAGGGAATTCCTCAAGCCTAGGGATAGTGTTGGAGAAATACCAAGATCCATGTTTGAAAATCAAATAAAAATGGTTTTTTGTTTAAAATGGGTTTTTTTGTATATGTATAAGATTTTTTTTTGTGTAAAAACATCTGACTACTTGAAACAATCATGTAATGCCTTAATGGGAGCAGGCCTTGTTGATGTGAGTTTCGTTTTGAGATTTTTCTTGCGGAGAGTGCAATTATTTCTGCTTCCTCCTGACAGACCAAAGAGGACCCTGTACAGTAAAAAGTATGGAGTGGATCTCATCAGATACACACATGCTGCCAACACTGTCGTGTACAGCTCCAACAAAATAGATGGTGAGTGATCCACTGGAGTGGAGCATTTTAATCTCCTTACACTGCATGTCTGGATAATTAGCTCTAAAGATTTGGGAGAAAGTTATAACAGCTCTTCAGTGGTAAGAACTCTGTCAGAGGCACAGGAAGGGATTAATGTCCAACACAAATGCACAGCTTGGTGCTGCTAGTTCCTTGAGCATCCTCACATGTGTTTTGTTCGCTGCTGCAATAACTAAAGGGTTAAACATTGTTATGGAGATAAAACTTGGGTTCTTCGTTGGGCTGTTCAGTTGGTGTTGGATCAGTGCTGTCAGCCTCTGCACCTTCATTTCTGACGTGTGAGTGAGGTGGAAGGAGCAGCTGGGCTGAATGCCACAGCTCTGTGTGGTACACACAGATTACCTGCAGAGGAATGGAGGGCAGGAGGTTCAGGTAACTCAACAGATCACCAGCCAAGCCTGGAGGAGGTCACAGAGCTCAATTTTGGTTTTCTTTGTTGTAGTCAATGTCTGAGAATTTTGCAATGACCAAGTCTCTTAGCGCAGCACTTTACAAATGGCTTTTAACATTGTACTTGTAGACTCATAATTTCTGGAGTAGAGGTTTTGGTTTGGTTTTTCCTTTGCAGAGATGAAGCTTAACAGTAGAGATGCTGGTGCCTTGTGATGTGTGCTGGGCTACTGAAGGAATTGCAAAGACTGTGAATTTAGAGAAGATGGAAGTTAGGAAGTCAGGTTAAAGTAGAACAAGCTGGGCCTGAAATTAGAGGAACAAGGAAGTCTCCACCAGAATTTGATTTAATGGTGTGAAAGGATTAGAAGTGTCACAGGAAGCACGTGCCTTTTTAGTCTGTTTCAGAACCTACTTGTTTTTTAATTATGTTATTACTTTGTCACATTTTTTTATTTGGCTGTTATTTAATTTACAATAACTAATAATTAACAATTTAATGAAGCATTTTTAATGCCATTTTGAGTACTGAGTTTTTGTTTATAAGCACTGGTAAGCCTTAAGACTTAAGTCTTTGTGCTGCAGGGTAGCATTATGCTAAACACTTAATCAGAAGAAAAGAAAAAGATACAATGTGAGAATGTTTGTTGCTGTTACAAATTGTAAGTTTAATAAACCTGACAGTGTGTTCTGTAGGAGTCCAGATACTGTTTAGTCCCTAATACATGTGGTCGTGGGCAAGGTGCATTGTATTAACCTGTTTTGCAGGTATTGGGAGGGAAAATTACCTCAGGAACACGCTATAGGAATGCTGGTGCTTGTTTCCAAGCATTTTTTGTGTTGAATTGCTGCCAGTCTAGTGGTGAAGATTTCCTCAAGACCTCTGGACTTAGTTCCTGTTGCCTGATTCCAGGCTGAGGTAGTAGTTTGTACAGTTTGAGGGTCTATGATACCACCCGGTACAGGAGATAACTGTACAGGCCACTGCCTTGCCTGGGACAGAGCACTGCCAGCAGTGAGGATCACAAAGGAGCACAATTGCCCAGTGCTTCCTCTTAAGCAAAGGAAGATGGAATTCTGCATGGATACTTTGGAGATCAGGTAATGACAGTTCTTGCAGGAAGAACTAGAGATGTGTCATAACAGCAAGTTTGAAGCATGTTGGTTCTATCCAGAGTGGGATGTGACATTGGTGTTAGAGATTTATACTTTGGATAATCACCTCAGGTCACTTAGAGCCTTTCAGAACTGTGTGTCACCAGTACCACATTTCCAGCTTTTTCCATCAGCTTCAGTTTGCTTGTCAAATAATGGAGGTTGGTTTAGACCTCTGACCTCAGCTTGATGAGCAACCTCAGGCAAAAATGGGAACTTGATAATTTTTTCACAGATAGAAAATTTTGCTGAATGAGCCTTTCAAAACATTCTGAACACACAGCCCCTCTGACTGTCAAAACACCCAGTACATGTTGCATCCTCTTGGCACATGTTCTTCTTATTCAAAAGTAAAAACGTCCTTGACCCTCAGCAGGACTTGTTCCAGCAGTACAGCATCTGCACATAAAGATTAAAAAGTGGCTTCTGTTGTTTAATAATTGTTTCCTCTTAGAAACAATTCTTCTTTAAATTTTGGGAGAAAGTCTCAACAGCATCTTCCAGAATCGTGGGCTACTCTTGGTATCTTCACCGATACTCAGGATAAAATTGGCACTTGAGAAATGTTGTGCTGCTGCTCTCATCTATTCAATTTATGTTTAAGGTTGCTTGAAGTACACTAAGCTTTAGATTACTCCTCTGTCCTCTTCTTAGAGCTTAGCTGTTCTAAGTGCAGAGAAAGTGTGAAGCTGTTCATTGTCAGATTAAACAAAAAGAAGAGAGATTTTCTAGTTTTTAATGGGTCTTGTCCTGGCTTTGAAGTTATGGTTTTATCTTTTATCTTTAGCCGAGTGCCAGAATTTATACATTTCCTGTGTGTACTGCTTAGTTGGAGATTTGTTTGCTGAATGTGTATGTAGGAAAGAGCAATATTCATGCTGCAAAGCAATACAAAGTAAATTTACAGAGTAAACTCTGTAAATTTGATACTCTCCATTTTGTGAGAGTGATGGTCTAAAACCTGCTGCTACTTAAATTTTAGCACCGTTGAAATTACCTTGCATAAATCACATGACAGTTGTTTTTAAAATGTAACATGACTTCAGACTGTGGGAAGTATCTTTTCCTGTTGCCTAATTTTCAGTTCTGCTTAAGAACAGAGTTGGTTTATGTCTAACTTGATTCTCTTTCAAAGTCTGACTTGAAATCGAATGACTGGACTTAAGCACTGTGGTGAGATTAGTATTGCTCTGGGGAGCAAGTTACTATGTGATCAGTTTCAGATGACTTTGGGCTTGTGGTATAATAAAGCTTATGGTTTGTTTATGTTTCAGACACAATCCGATACCTCTCCCTGCATGACAACAAATACATTCGGTATTTCCCGGGGCACACAAAAAGGTGAGATGTGGCTTGGGGACAGGACAGGAGAAATTGAAATAAGAATGGTAATGAGCTCAAGTTCCATTACACTTGGTTCATGCTGCTTATTGCTTTGTTCATTTATGGTTTTGTACACAGCTGTTGGGGTGGGTGTTGCTCCATTCACTTCTTTGGTTTGTCTCTGATGCATGTGGGATTCTGTATTGCAGAGTGGTTGCTCTTTCAATGTCTCCAGTGGATGATACTTTTATTTCTGGATCCCTGGATAAAACTATTCGACTTTGGGATCTCCGCTCTCCAAATTGCCAGGTAGGTTATAAAATTCATGTGCACAATGCGTTGGATTTTCAGTTGGAAGGATAAAAAATGGATGTGTGTTTGTAACAAACTAAAAAGACTGCCAGAAGTGTTTGCTGCTGATTCAGTGTTGACACCTTCCCAAAGAAGCCTCGATCAGGAATCTCTGTGCGGTGTGTGTGTCACATTGTGTAACACCACTTGCTCTCACCTGTGTCTCTGCTGGAGAGGCACTGAGGAGAGCAAGAAATAACACTCACAGCTGATGAAACAAGAGAAGGGCTGGGTGTCATCAGCTTGTTCATCAGGCTGCTACCTTATGCAAAGAGTGTTCTCTCAGAGCTGGCGTCCCTCCTGTGTTGAGAATTCATCTTTTCTGAGTGTTTGTAGTGTGTGTCTAAAATTAGTGCCTTGATGCAATTAAATTTGATGAAGAAACTGGTGAGCTGAAGTAACACAGCAGCCATATGGTCTGGCACTTCCTTGCATCACCTCTGTTGTTCATCAGAACTGTTTGTGAGCAGATTTGACTTGCTAGCAAGACAGAATCTTGTTTGTTTTTGTTTACTTATTTTGCTGGAATACTTCACTTTTTTTAGTGGAAGCAGGCTTGTAAGGGCTGAGAAAAATACCAGAACTGGCAGCAGTGGCAGGAATGAAAGACTGGGAGTAGATTTTCCACCTTTAGTAGTGCTGAGTTGTTTTGTCCTGGTATCTGGATACGTAGTATTGTGTTCTCATATTTCCCTGGCTCCCTGGGACCATTTTGCTGATGAGAGAGGGCTGTTTGCTTACTCCAGATGATGGAACTGTAAATGAAAGAGAAAGAAAAAGTTTCATTTCTTACAAAATGTTTTAAATTTTGTAAATTACAAAATCTTTCTTCAAACCAAGCCTTTGCTGGCAGATCTTAATTCTGCTATTTTTTGGGGAGTATGCCTTCAACTCCAGTGTGTAGGTTTCCCTTGGGATGAATCTCCATCTCCAAGTTGCTGCAGATGAGGTAGGGTTGTAAGTGCAGTAGCAATTCTGTGATTTATGCTAATGCCTGAACTTTTAAGAATGATAAAACTAGGACTTGTAAGTGGAAGCTGTATCCGGCCAGGTTTGGGAAACAGGTTGAGGAAGTGTTGTAGTTTTCAGCTGGTCCGTGAGATGGCAGCCATACCGCCTGGAAATATTCCCATTCCCGGGAAACCAGAGCTGGCCCACTCACCAGAGCCCCTGAGCATTGGCTAAGTTCACTGCAACAGCGTCAGAGACCACAGGGAAAACTGACCTACGTGGAAAAGAAGAGAAATAGTAAAGTCTCTAGACTTTATCTAGAGAAGAATGCAGAAAGAAAGAAAAATGCAGAAACTTGTTCAATGTGTTACAGATTTAATCAAAGGTGTGTTCTTGTTTAGGTGCATACAGTTCATAAAAATGTTTGACTAACATGCACAGACTGCTAGTCAGGTGACAGAAAATTACAATTAAAATTAAAATATTTTGTTGGCTTTTACCAAATTTTCTCAACTGTTTTCTGTGATGTGACTTAAGGAAAAGGTAACATTAAAAATAAGCACTGGTAGTAACCTGTCAATTTTAATATGTAAGGTCTGTTGGCTTCCAGCAGGTATGAGTTTTCATTAAACAGGCATGTAAAGCTCAGCAGTGATATTCCCTTGCTTTCTAAGTACTTTTTTTTGTCTCTTGTGCAGCCATATGTGGTAGAGCATTGCTGTTGATCCCAGCAGCAGTGTTTTATGGTGCTGCCTGCTATGGTTATTAACACAGCCATATGAGCCTCCCTTCTCCGGGGACTTTTGGAGTGCATGACACCTTGAATGAGGTTTTGATTTGTTTTGGTGTAAACTTTGTCACTGAAGCAAATTGGAAGCTCTGTATGGTGACCTGAACTTGAGAAAGCTGAGTTCTGAACCTTTGTAAAACCTCAGTATTTACAACTGAAATTAATTTGTTCCACCCCTAGTCTGCTGTCCTGCTCACAGTGGGCTCAAAGGGTGGTGGTAGAAATGTGAGCATCAGTCTTGCAAGTTAATTCTGGGTATTTCTCTTTCTAGGGTTTAATGCATCTCCAAGGGAAGCCTGTGTGTTCTTTTGACCCAGAAGGGTTGATTTTTGCTGCTGGAGTCAATTCTGAAATGGTGAAGCTTTATGATCTCCGCTCTTTTGACAAGGTGAGGTACCCTAACTTCCCTTCTTACACTTTTTATCTTGCAAGAAATAATCTAAACTCAGTGCTCAGAGGCTGGATTTGTGTACTCGAGCTTACTGTCTGGGGTGCCTCCTTGGCATCCAGAGAGTCCTCAGTAAGCACTCATCTCATGGACAGAAAGGGATGCAAATCCTGAGGTACACTCTTAACCAGTGTTTAAAGTGGTAACTCTTGAACCTGCTTCAAACTCCAGTTTAGGCTCTTTTTTGTGTGGTTTTGGCCTTTCTTTCCTTGCTGCTTATTCCAGAAGAACACTGGCAAAGATTGAGCCAGGACTGTCAGAAAGGATGGAAATTTCAAAGGAAACTGTACTGGCATGGGCAGCTGAACTGAATAAGTACTCAGCGTAGTTAGATCTGTGGTTTTCAAAACTCAGATGACGATTACACTGGCTCAAACTCTTTCTCTAACTTCATTTCGCAGCCTTGTTCAAAAACTTCTTCCTTCCTTAATTTAATTTCTGCTGTTGATTGTGGTAGAGTATGAAACTGTTGGATTGAAACAGCCTATTGCACTCTTTTTTTGTTTTGAAAACTGGATTCATCTGTTGAAACTTAGACATGCAGTGACATGTTTGCCTTGACACTGTCTTTTGGTACCGTAGGGCTAAGGATTTTCTTTTAAAAATCAGAAATGTTTTCCTGTGCTAAGGTTAAAAGCAGATTCTTGTTAACAGCAATGCATAGTCTTCCTCATATTTCCCACTTTCTCTCTGCAGGGGCCATTTGCTACGTTTAAGATGCAATATGACCGCACGTGCGAGTGGACAGGCCTGAAGTTCAGCAACGATGGGAAACTCATCCTCATCTCGACAAACGGCGGCTTCATTCGGCTGATCGATGCCTTCAAAGGAGCTGTCCTGCACACGTTTGGGGTGAGCCTGCTGCCTGTGGTACTTCCTGCAACACATGGTGATAGTTTGGGGATCAGGTGCCCTTTGGCTGTGAGATTGATGTGGACACTCTCTCTACTACATATTCTCCTGTTTTGTGCCATAGGGTTATAACAATAGTAAGGCTGTCACGCTGGAGGCATCATTCACACCAGACTCTCAGTTCATCATGATAGGTAAGATAATTCTTGGCAAGAATTTCAGTGCTCTGAAATTAGGTGTGCTGTGTAGGGCTAAAGCTGTGTCTGTTGGGAAGCAGAATGTATTTAAATAATACAATGCAGCTATAAGCTTTCTTTGCACTGACAGTGTTCTGTTAGGTTGTTCAGTGTTCTCTAGACTGAAATGTAAAAGAGCCTGCAATAAGTCTTATCTTTTTTCCTTACATATAAATGCTCTTCCAAAATAGATAAGAAACCAGGAAACCATTGTAATGTGGGAAGACCTATCACATAATTTGTCAGTGGTCCTCACCCTGGAGCTAGGACGCCCTCAGGTGCTGCCTCAAAGCATTTTGTGGCTTTGTTGTGGCCATCCCCTGTTTCCTGATGACCAAAGCACCTGTTTGTGCTTGGGTGACTGGTCTCCCAGCTCGGTGCATTTGTACCACTCCCAGGGGTGTTCCTGCATTGGTGACCTGCTGGGGCAGCTGCAGTTTGTTCATGTGGCTCTTGTAAACCCCCATGTCTGTGGAACAATTTCTTAAACCCTTGAGAGAAGCTGTAGGCATCAGCCTGGTGGCTCCCAGTGTGTGATTTCCTGGCCCTCTGCAGATGGACTGCTGAGGGAAGCAAGTGGCAAAAAGCAGTTTGAAACTCCTGTATAGCCTGGTGCTGCACCTTGGGCACCCCAAAATAAGCACTTCAGTCACCTGCTGCCCAACAGGACCTGTGGACACGAGTCAGATGAGTCTGTGTGGTGCTGCCCCTCCCTAGAACTTTAATTTTGTTATTTCTGTGGCTGATATATCAAATATGTTTAACTTTGTGGTAATTTGGTATCCAGATCCTCATTTTTCCTGGATGAGTGATGACCTTGGCAAAACTTACTTTCTTTTGTTCTGGCTGAGAACTTCCTGATTGCAGAGAAGAGGGGTGGGGTTTTTTGTTTAGTCTGTCTCTGGAGAGCACTTTATTGCACATATTTACCTTCCTGTTGTGCTCTTCCAACTTAAAACAGTAGTAGAAGTTCCAAACCACTTATTCCTGTTCAGTTTTTACATACAGTTAAGTTGCAGCTTGTGCTTCTTAATTTTTCTTTCCTGAAAGGCTACAGGCATAAATGCAGAAGCAGAAGAAAATGCTTTGCATTTTTATTAGGAATCCTGTTTAAAATTAGTCTAAAGCAGAACTGAATTACAAAAACGTAAAGTTCTCAGCCTCAGAGTTTGAAAAATGTCATTTTGAAGTGAAAAACTTGTCCCATTATAGTAATGTGGAGAGTTGGTATCTCCAGGGAAGCTTCTGGTATTTAGCTTAGTGCATTGAAATCTGGTTACCTTCCATGGTAAAGGCTTTGGTTTGATTCTGTGCCCACTGAGTGAGACATTTACCTGTGTCTGAACTGAGAACTTGTGTGAACAATGACTCTTTCCCTAGGACTTGGCCTCTGCACATTGGTGCAGGTTGGCCAGGGTCTCCCCTGCACAGCTGGAGGTGTCAGCTCTCCTTTCCTACTGGGTGACAGTAGTTAACATCTTTGCCTGAATAGTGTTGCCCTGTTGTGTAGCTGAGTCTCTGCACTGCAAAGGTACAAACCTGCTGTTTGGATACAGGTGTGTTAACTCGGATGTTTTGTACATGCCCTCGTGACACTTGGAGAACTCTAAAGGTTGTGTTACGAAGTTGAGACCTGCCTATTCCTAAACTGACAGAAAAAAGTGTTCTTTATTTCCTCTGCTGACCTCTCCAGTGCATCTTGCATATCTTGTTTTCCACTCCTACCTTCAGGTTCGGAGGATGGGAAGATCCACGTTTGGAATGGGGAAAGTGGGATGAAGGTGGCTGTCCTAGATGGAAAACACACAGGTCCTATAACCTGTCTGCAGTTCAATCCAAAATTCATGACTTTCGCTAGCGCATGTTCCAATATGGTAAGGAAATGGGCTTTAAGTTCCTCTGAGCTGCATGAGGTGCTGACCCTTCCAGAGATGAATCTGAGAAGGCTCAGTGCCTCTCATGTGTGCTTACAGAAGGTGCCAGCTCCTACGGGGTGCTGTAGGAGAGATTAGTGTTCTGCTATGAAAAGATGTGTTCTTTCCTCCTCTGTAGGCCTTCTGGTTGCCAACTATCGACGACTAATTCCTACACTGCAGCTGCTGTTGGATGGCTCCCATACTGCTAACAGCAGCACGTCATTGCAAGCATAGTTTTGGAATTGCCTACATCTCCTAGACTGTGTTCCTGTTCCTGCGTATTTTCCATGTCTTACCTTTATCTACAGCATTCCGTTGTGGGGACTGCTCCTCTTGGCCTCCTGGCACGCTCAAGAAGCAGCATGCTACAAGTTCTTACCTTCCAGTCCATGCCTGGCAGGCTTCAGCCCAAGATGGAACTGACACAGTATTATTTCTTAGAGCGGTGAAGTCTGTTTTATCTACAAAATGTTTGTGGCATTTTTTAAAGCTGTAATTATGTGTTTTCCTGCTGTAAGTGCACAAGGTTATTGATGTTCCAACATGGAACGTGCAGTTCCCTTCCATAAGTGCATGTTTTTAACGTCTGGGATCTCTGGTTTCACTGCAGTCCACAGATGCAAATACTTCTGTGCCAAATGTGAACACTGACAGTTTTCAACGGCAGATGCTGGATTCTCTTGCAGTGGAACATGCACCAGAAGCGTGGGTAGCTGTGAATGTACCTCATACATCTTGTCATCCTTTTTTTTGGCAATTTAGTGTGCAACTGCACAGGTTTCATCCCCTGTCAGAGGTTGCCAAAGCCTCCCTGCTGTTTGCTGTGTCAACATCTTGGAGGCGCAGACAGCACTGCTGAGGTCCGGCCAGTGTCCCAAGCAATAAAGGAGTCTGTCAGCAGGAAGATGGAGAAACCACACTGAGACTGAAAGCACAGTCTGCCTGTGTATCTTCCTTATGTACCATCTTGGCTGATCTTACTTGTAAATATCATGGGGTGGGTGGGCAGTGGGAATGGGCCATATTTTTTTACTTTTAGATATAAAAGAATATGATGTGGGCCAGTATTGTGAGGTGTCTAGGCTGTTTACTTTCACCGATGCAGTTTTCCGCCCCCTGGTCTGTAAATAAGCTCCATGAAATTCATCCCACACCAGGCTTAGACCGATATCCCTTTGTTGGTAAAACTGACACGTGGGTAGTCCATCACACAGTTTGTTACTGGTTTGCAGGTTTCCAGTGATAGCTCCAAAAGAGCAACGCATCCTTTGTCAGATGGTGTCTTCAGAAATGAATTTTAAAAATCTTAGGCATGACTGTGCTGACTCTGCTTTGCTGTGGCCCTGCTCCAAGGAATGCCCCTGCAAAGAGATGGGGAGGGACATGCTCTCCTGCCTCAGGAGCTTGTAGCACAGAAAAGCTGGCAGGCTGGTCTTCAAGCCCAGTTCCAGTTTCTTTTTCCTGAAATGCTGCTTCAATGCAATGCATCCACCAGCAAGCTGGGACAGGCCTGGCAAAAATGTAGTGTTCACTATTCTTGCCTTTCCAAACACACTTGGGTTTGTGCTGGGCCAGAGCTTGGGAAGTCTGTTCTTTCCCTCGCCCCATCACATGTGCTTCCCTGCTCATAAATATGAAAAGCTGGCAAGGTGACAAGACAGTAATGGGCATGTTCTCTCTGCCCTCCAGTGCCACTCCATACTGGCAAACCGTGCTGGAGCATTTTCCTTAGGTCAGTTGTCCTGATGTTCCTGTGTTACAGCAAAGTTCATCTCAGCTGTATACAATTCACATCGTGACTCCCTGGAAAAGTAAATGCCTTGTAGCACAGCTGTTTCTGTTTTGCTCCTTCTTGCCTTTTGGTTTTTTTCCCCTCCCAGTCCTTGTCCATGGAAAGGTGCTGTGCTAAGAGCTGGGGGTGGGCACTGAGCATTTCTGCGCTGCTGGTTCCGTTCAGGTCGCAGCGCTTGCCTGTGGCAGTGCGGGGCAGGCTCACACCGTGGTGCTCGATCTGTGCTGTGGTTGTGGCTCATCTCTGCTGCTGCTGCTGCCACACGGGGCATTTCTAACCACAGGTCTGCCATGTGAGTTTGCCATCCTCCAGCAGGGTGATGGATGCTTTCCCTCTGCCACACAGGCCTGCTGCTGGAGATACAGATGAGAGGTTCATGCCACCCGTCTTCCTGTGCTGTCCCACCGTCGCCTATAAACAAAACTGCCCCGTGCAAAGGGAGGTGGTTTTCTCGGGCCTCAGTCACTTTAACTCAGCAGTGTTGTATTTCAGGCTGCTTGGTGCTATTTTACCTTTGTTGGTGTTGGCAGTGCTTTGTAAAAAACAGATATTTGGGGTTTGTAGTGTGTTTTAACAGTCAAACTTCAGCGTCTAGTAGTAAATCATCTTTGAGGTTTTTCAAGTCTTTTGCCTGAGGAAGTGAACAGATAGCCTCCGGCCATATTCCTTGTTACTTTTCACAGGGAAGCATTTGGAAGTCTTTTATTCTATAAAAGCTCTTTGTTAATGTGGTTTGAGCGCTTGTCTAGAGGTCGTTGTTCAGCTCTCTTCTGCGTTGTAAAACATGGTATGTTGTGGCATGGAATGTTTAAGGAAAAGGGAACCAGAGGAGTGGTTTAGGAGGATAGACACACAAGCACATCAGTGGCTTTCTGGAGTGGAGAGGCATGTTCAGCCTCATGCACAACAGCACTAGAGCTCCGTTCAGGATGGCAGCTGAGCACCTTCCCAGGGCCCACTGCCACCCACACAGGCAGAGACATCTCTGTTGATGTAGCATGGAGTGCTTTCCATCTGGATTTAAAAGAGGGGAATGTGCCAAGTGTTGTCAGGGAACTTGAGGATTGTGTATTTCAGACAGTTGGACAAGAAAGGTGAATAAAGCTTTTAGCTTTCAGCTTCTATGTGCTTCTCTAGGAGTCTCAGGGCTGCAATTCCTGTATTCTTTAGGGCCGCCAGCTAATGAGAAACAGATCTGATGAAAAACAGCCTTCCCAGGTCTGACAGTGGCCAAGCAGGAAACAGCATTCTCCCTCCAAATCTGACATTTAAATCCTCCCCATGTTCTTTGGGATGAAGTAAAGACCTTTTTTTCAAAACAAGGGGGAAGTGAGACTCTAGAGCCCACCTCTGAGTAAGCAGTGTGGTGGCTGAGCACGTCTGCCTGGGCTGTAGGAGATTTCAGGTGTAATTCTCCAAGTCAGTCTTGACAGACTTTTATTACTTTATTGAAGCTCCCAGGTCCTGGATTCATGCCCGAATCCCTGCTTTGGAGGGTGTAGGAGCAATTGAGTGACAAATTTGGAAGCAGCAGTGCATCTTTTCCAGTGCCTCTTGGCTGTATTAGCACTTTAAGAGACTTCACCTTGGTTTTGGGTCAGGGGCAGGAACCTGGCGAGCCTTTCAGAAACTGGTCTCTGTGGTCCTGAGCTGCTATAGGGAGTTGGACTCCTCGGTGGTATCTGCCAGTGAGTGTAAATACATAAAGTCAAATTATGCTTTGTCACAAAATACTACATATGTGGAGAATTCAATGTTGTGGCTGTGACCAATAAATATTTTGTAGAGAGACCGCTTGAGTGCTGTAACTTCTGCATTTGTCCAGTGTGATACAACTTGCTGGTTTCTTAGAGGGGGAATGTTAAACTCATCCATTTTTTAAAAATTCCCTTTGTTTTGGAGAGTCAGAAACTCTGTAGTGGAAATTGTGATTCTTTGAAGTTACTCCTCCATAAATTGCCCGTTTGAAGAGGGTTTTTTTTGCCAATGAATGTACCAGGATAGGGAAGCCTTGTGACAGCTTACTTACGGAGCTGTGGTGCCCTAGGTGAAGAGGTGTTCACAGCAGCCTGTGGTCTGGGTGGAAGAGCTGAGCTCTTTCTCAGCAAGAAGGTGAGAAAATAACTTGCTGGATTTGCATAACAGGAATCTTGGATAATTACAGTCAATGCATATAAATGTAGCGTTACAGCTGCTGAAGGGAGGACAGCAGCCAGCATCATTAACATGGGTAAACTCTGCATTGTCTGTCAAGCTGAAGAGGATGGGGGGAAAGTGAAGCTGGATAGAAATGTTTTTTGTTCTACCCCTTGCTTAAACCATGAGCAGATAGCTGAGAAGGCTGCCCCATTCCTGGGGGGAATTTTCCCCCACTGCAGGAAGTCATCTTTTGACACCAAGCTCTTGTGGCAGTTCTGGTAAGGGAATGCTTCTGGTGACAAGCAAAGACAAATTAAAAGCAAGAACTCCCCTGTGATTTTCTGGAGCTGTTTTTCTCCATCCCAGGTCTGTGTAAAATCCCCAGCAGGAATAACACCACAGTAAGATGCATGGGAAAAAAAAAATGGACTTTCATTTTCATTATTTGGACTTTCATCCTTGTGGAACTTAAACACACACTGGGGTTTGGCTGCTTCTCTAGGGAATCTTGGAACCTGTGTAATGAATAGTGAAAACCAAAGTGGGGACTCAGGGAGATGGGAAGCTTGTCCAGACCTGTATTTGCCTGGCTAATAAACAGGTTGGGAAGCAGATCCTCAGAGTTTAGGACAACTCTGGTGTGTCTGCTGGACTGTGTTTCTGCTGGAATACGTGCTTGAGATTCAGCACTGCAGAAAAATTGCAACAAACCAGTTTTATTTTACTTAGAGCTCTTCTACTGAATCAGCTGATGCACTGAAACACCCTGGTTCTCATCAGTGCTGCTGCTACAAAACCTGCTTTGCTGTCAGAAATGACCTGAATAGAAGTGTCAGCAAGTGTGGATTAAGATTTGTTAGAAATCTGTACATTGTGTTACTAATACACTTCAATGTTCTTAAGGCACAGAGCTTTGCATGGGAGCCTCCTGTACACTTGGCTACATCCTCTGGGCTTGAGGTGGTGCTGCCTACAACTGGCAACTGTCTCAAGAGGTCTGGGCTACTGCTCCAGCATTCCCATGCCACAGGCAGGGCTGTGCCCAACGTGGTCTTGGCAGCAGCTCCCAGGTTTTAGCACATCTCACGTTACAGCAAATGGATACGAGAGATGTTTTAGCTTATGCATCCAGTTCAGCTTAGTTCAAGTCTGATTAAAAGCCAGCTCTTCAGACTGGCTGGATCTCAATTGATCCTTATTGTTCAAGATTAAAAAGGGAGAGGGATCAGTAGAAATACGGATTTGAGTGTCACTGTACCGCAAAGATCTTAAAAGAAGTGCCCTTTGGCTTGCATATGGCCCCCTTTAAAGGTTCTCCTTGGTCCAACAATGAGAAAGGGGAGTGATTTGTTGCCCACTGTGCTTCTCTGGCCTGTTCTTAAGGAGCTAATCTTGTTCATCCTGTGCCAAGTGCTGGCTGTGCATTTCAGGTTCCACTGCAAATGGTTTTGCTGGAAGAGAGCGTACGTGTGCAGCAGAAATCCCTCAGTCTCAGGTTGATGCTGAATGGCACCACAGTAAGGGAATGCAGAGATGCTGTGTGTCATCCTGGCAGTCAGTCCTCTTCCCTGTTGTGTAGTGGGATGACAAATACAGAGATGTCATCGTAGGATGCCTCATGGCTGTCATCCAGCATCCACTGATGGCCTCTCTTCTTTCCCCTTGCTCTGCATACCAAGCACTTGGCCAGTTCTGAAAACCTGTGGGTAGAAAAATGCAAGGCTTGGGTTAACATAGCAACTATTCCCCGTAAGAACAATGGTGAGATGTGGCTTTATGTTGTCAAAATAACAAGGTTTTTTAAGACATCAGCTTTATAATTGTTACTTTAGGATGGGGACACATTAGCAGGCAGTTTCCAAAGTCACAGGAAAGAGTGGTCATGCCAGAGCTGACCTGGAAGCAGTGGGATCTCAGCCTGCTTTAGGTCTGACCAGGTTCTTTGTAAGGGAAAACAAAGGCAAAGCTGGTATTACCTTTGAGGATCTGTCCTGTTTTCTGCAAGGAAGCTCCTGACCACATGAGCGACCTCGTCATTGCACAGAACATCCCAAAGGCCGTCAGTTGCCATGATAAGGACATCATCTTCCTTAATGTCATGCAGAGCAAAGTCAAATACATTCACCTGGAAAACAGAGGAGTAAATCTGTGACAACTCCTGCAATGGAGTAGAGGGGTCAGGGAGATGGGACTTCCCTTGAGAGATGACACACTGGGACCAGGGTGCTTGGAGAAAGGCCAAGACCTGCCAAGTCTGTAGAAGGTGCATACAGCGGAGCAGCTTGTTTAATTCCACCCTACAATTCCCATGTGCTGTGACTGACCTTAGGAATGCAGGAGAGGAAAGGTTTGACTTCAATGTTGGTGTCGATGACCTTGAGTTGATGATCCCCCAGGCCTCGAGAGACAGCCAGAGTCCCCAGCAGGCGAGCCTGGCCCCAAACAAAGCAAAACAGGATTGAAATATCTGGGTATGGTGCCTTTAAAGGCTGGTGTGTGGCTTGTCCTGACTGATCTATGTATTGCCCTTAGGACCTTTCTCCAAGCATCACCCAGAATAGCCTCTGGAGACTTTGGAGATGGAGGAGTGATCAGAAGCAATGGCCTGATGGGAGTGTGGAGGCAGCCTGATTGTGAATGGCTCCATGTGGTCTGTGGTGTGCTCTGGGTAATGCTACAGACCTCAGGAAGTGCATGGTGGCATCTGCTCTTGATTTGAGGTGGCAAGAAAGACCATTGGGTTGGTTTGGGGGTGTCCCTTTGTCCTGGCAAAGGAGGTTCTGCACTGACTCTGTAAAGGGGGTGGCATGGGGGTTTAGTGTTGGGGGAGGTGATGGAGCTTTCTGCTCAACCCCAGCAGGCAGATGCTGGATGGGTGCAGTTGTTGCTTCTCCCCACCTCCTCCTTCCCTCTCCAGGCTCATTTCTCAGCCTCTCCTCGAGATGGACAGTTTGTGGGAAGGGCAATAGAGCCGAAGGAGACAGTCCCAAGTGGGAGCTGAGGAAGTTTGTTCTCATCTGAATCGAGTTCTTGTGTGCAAGGGGAGATGAGGAAAGGGCAGGCTGCCTCAGGGCTGCTGTCTGCTCTGCTGTACTCTGGAGGAAGGTGTAGACTCTGCTCCAGAGAGCTCTGGGTTACACCAGCCAGGCAGCAAAGGGAGCTGCTGTATCTGGGCTGTGGGACTGTGCTGTGCTGGAGAACACCAGAGCTCTGGGTCTGCTGCAGTGCCCCTGAGTGTGACAGGAGTGACAGGGACACTGAGGACCCCCAGCAGACTTGCCTGTGCCTTCCCAGTGTGTAAAGCATTTAGCTACCTGCTTCCCGTGACCATGGACGAGAGGATACTTGAGGTCAGCTTTCTCCACTGTCTTGTACCCCCTGGAACAGAGAATTCACTGTTGATTTGGGATTTGTCTGACTTGATAGTACAACCCAGCCAGAGCATTTTGACTCTGATTGAACTCATGTGGTGTCCCCACGCACAGGCAGCTCACTGAGGAAGGGGCAAGGTGACCCTCACTCTCCCCTTCCTCCCCAGCTTGTACCTGCACCAGGCTGGGACTCCCTGCACCAGCCCCACCTCGGTGGATGCCAGAAGGACCATCCTGACTGTTTTCTATCCACCCTGACAGGGCCCTGGTGCTTCAGTCGGAGGGAGCTGCTCACAGCATCCTTCCCTACCATCGTGCTGCTGCTCTCACCAGCAGCATGTGCCCCTTCTCCCTTCACCTCCCCTTTGCTATGAGCAGGTAGAGCTGCCCTGTGCTGCAGCCTTACCCTCAGGCAGAAGGGACTCACCAGCCCTCCATGAAGTAATCCCGGTACAGGACTTTCTGGCCCACATCATCTCCCTTCAACCGCCGTGGAAACTCAAAGCGGGTGAACTCACCATCCAGGAGCTTGGGGAAAAGGAAAGCCTGGAGGAGGGAATGGAGGGGTGAGCATGGACAGGTTCTGCTTCAGTGCAGTAGGGCACCAGAGCTGCTTCTGCCTCAGGACTGGCACTCCCAGCAGCAGAATGGAGACCAGAACTGGGAAAGCATGTTCCAATGAGGACATGAACATCTCCCACACTAAAGACTGTTGGCTGAATTTCTACCCCAGCCCTCCCTGGCTAGTGTCAGCTGACATTATGGCCACACAGTGGCCTTCAAGGAAAGCTGGAGGTCCTCTTGCCACACGCCCTCTCTGACCCAGTGGGATGCTCGCAGCTGGATTGTCTGATGGAGTCACTCACCAAGTGCTGGATTCGCTGCCTCTCTGACTCGGGGGTGAACTCGCTGCTCATGGGCACAATGTTGTCCTTCAGGACAAGAATTGCCCTACAAAGGGGAAGAGGCAAAGCTCAGCTGTGCCACAGAATAGCTGTGCACCCAAAACTGTTAAAAAAGGCCACTGTATTTCAAATAACTCCATTGCAATTGCACTGTTGCAGCAGAGAACTGTGCTTGCCTGGTTTGACAGTGGTCGAGCTCACTGTTAGAGGAATGGGGGGCCACAGCTAAGTGAGGGAAATCACCCTTCACTTTTAAACACCTGCCAGGCTGAGTGTACTGCTGCATTACCACCCCAGTGCTGGTCTGGGCAGCTTTAGTCCCTTGAAATCCCCAAACTGTTCCAGAAGGCATGAGAGCACCTTTCTTCCAACAGGTCCTGTGCCAGGCAGGAGGGGGATGGCTGGGCTGCACATTTACTGTCTGTAGGATTAAATCAGAGTTGTGGTTTAACCTGGCAGGCAGCTGAACATCACAACAGCTACTCATTCACTCCCCCCACACCCAGTGGGATGGGGGAGATAACTGGGAAAGTAAAATCTGTGGGTTGAGAGAAAGTTTAATAGGACAGGAATGGAAGAGAAAATAATAATGAGGAAAGGATTAGAATATAGAAAACAACTGATGCACAGTGCAGTTACTCACCACCCACTGACTGATGCCCAGCCAATTCCCCAGCAGTTGCCCCAGGCCAGCTTTCCCCTCAGTTCACACACTGAGCATGGTGCCACATGGTCTGGAACATCCCTTGGGTCACTTGGGGTCAGCTGTCCTTGCTGTGCCCCCTCCCAGCTTCTTGTGCCCCCAAGCCTCCTCGCTGGTAGGGTGAGAAGCTGTAAAGTCCCTGACTCTGTTGCTGAGCAGTGCTTGCACGACTTAAACATCAGTGGGTTTTCAACAGTGTTCTCTAGAACTCTGTCCCAACTGAAACCAGGACAGTAAGATGCTGGAAACCTTGCTTAACTCTCAGCTCTCATCCCCAGCAACTTCCCCCTTTTATTATGACTCACCTGCTGTCCCCAGCATTGGCCACATACAGCTTTCCCTGGAAATAAAGGGCAGCCAGAGCAGTGCAACCTCCTGTCTGGTTCGTAGCTTCCATCTCCTGGCCAATGACTTCATCCTGTTGGTTTAAACAAGTTTGGAGACTCATGTGATCTGGGCTGCTGCTTTCTACACACCGTCCCATCCCTCCCAGCAGAAACCCAGAACCAAAACTGACCGTGGATGGGCCACAGGAAACCAGCAAAGTGACAATGTTGCTTCTGTACAGCCTACACAGCTGTTGCTCCTGGACTGTGGGTGCTTTAGGAGGGTGGTGGGGGGAGCTCAGACTTGTACGTGCTGTGTGAGTGTGACAATAGCCACCTTCCTGCCCTACAGAATTGTACAGAGCTACTGCAGCTCTGCTCTGGATCAGCACTGCCAACATACACCTCTGAGGCAGACCCAGGGTCTGACCCAGTGTGATCTCAGCACATTTAAAGGTTTGGCCCAATGTTCCAGCCTACTCAGCGAGCAGCAGAAGTGCAGACCCTGCCCCTCCAGGGCACAGGGAGGGACAGACTGACTGTGTGGGCCAGCAGGATTGGTGCCCTGCACGGGGTACTCACACATTCCTGGAAGGCATTCTCCAGGGCTCCCACCACCAAGTCTGCTGCGTGGATGTGCTTCTCCTCCACGAACTGGGGGTCACTGTCACAAACGCAGCGTCCGCTGAGGTGCATGGGGGGCTGGGCCTCGGTGATGCCTCCCACAACCTCCTCCAGCTTCTGCTTGATGCAGTAGTGCAAATAGTTGGAGGCGATGATGGCAGCATCTGGGCCACCGTGGCCATCAAACAGCGCCCAGTAGTGACCAGTCAGAAACTGCCGTGAGGAAGAGGGACAGGGGCTGAAGAGGTTGTACAGACGGCAGACTCACAGCCAGCATGCCACTGTATGTGTTTTGCCTGGCTTTTCCACCCCAGCTACCCTTCCCTGCCACTGGTAACTCTCCTGTGCAGCTCAAACTCAAGCGATGCCCACGTGCTGCTCTGCCAGACCCATCATCTGAGCTCTGAGCATCTGCATCTGCCCCACCCACCCTCGTGTGCTGTTCCTGTGTGCTAGGGGAGATGGGGGCCATTTCACAAGAAGTGAGGCAGAGCCTGGTGAGAGCATCCCGTGTGCCCAGCTCACCCTGCTGCCCCAAGTGATGGCAAGACACACTGGCCCCTGAAAGCAGAGGGAGGACAGGAGTGGTGAGGGGCACGAAGAGCTCGGATGACCTCAAATGCTGCAAGTCATGGGCCATGGAAGTAGAAATGGCATTTACAGACAGAGCTACATATTTGCTGGCCACAGGGTACACGGGTCCCCTAAACACATCCAAGGAAGGGTTTCAGCACGTGGGCATGTGGGACTGATGGAGGAATCCCGTGTTTCCTGAACCTGCGCCCTTGGGTGGCAGCAAAAGGCAGGCAGCAGGGTGAGCACAGCCTGCCTGGGGGCAATACCTGCGTGGAGCACAGGATCAGCCATTCCTCATCCTCCTCCAAGCCTGGCTCTCTCCTCCGGACAGAGATCTGACAACAGGCTGCCTGGTCCTCATTGAACTCCGACTTCTCGGCATTGATAACCCTGCAAACACCCCAGGTAAGGTGTGGGACACACTGCACATCTCCTGCTCCCAGCCAGCTGTGCTGGCTGCTCTGCAGCCACTGCAAACAGCTGCACCTTGCCCCTCCTTTCCACCCCCATGCTCCCTTTTCAAACTCAAGGATCTCTTTGCTGGTGACTGCAATAGTAAGTACTTCATGTACAGCAGGGAAAAGCCCAGCTGGGGACACAGAGACCTGCACCCTGGCCTCAGGCAGCGCTTGTCAGCAGCCCACGGCATGCCATTTCCTTGTTGACACAGTGTATTGCAAAACCACCACCCCTGCTTTTCCTTCTAGCCTTGCTAATGCTTGTCCCCGGACGGGAGTGTGCTCTCCTTGCATTTCACGCTGTGCCATCCCAAGACCATGGGGTCATAACGTGGGGACAGCTCCTGGCTGGAGTTGTTCTGCCTGATCCATCCCCTCTGCCGTTTAAAACAGCAAACCAAGAGATTTCTAAAAATGTGGTCTTCTCCTTCCTTTGTTTTAAAGACACTTTGCTAAGAACGGTGCTGCTCCCGGGGCTGCCCCGGCCACTTGTCCCAGCCCTGGTGCCGGCCCTGCGGCTGGCAGGAGGTGGGCAGGGGTGTCCCTGCCGCCCCCGGCAGGGACGGAGAGGGGCTGGAGGATTCACCGCCACGCCAAACCACCTCTGGAGCAGGAAGCCGCTCCCTCCTCGCCCGCGGATGGTGCAGGAGGACGAGCTGTGCCTGCAGGGGCGGCTGCAGCCGAGGGGCGCAGCGCGGGCAGCTGGGGTGCGACCACCGCCGGCACCTCGCCAGGAGCCCTCCAAGCCTCCCCCGCTCCCTCCACACGCTCTAAACCTTCACTACTCCCCGGTATCAGCACCCGGCGAGGGCCCCTACCCCCGCCCGGCCACCCCGGGGCTCTCCCGGAGCCTCTCTCGGAGCGGCCCCGCTGCCGGCCCCACTCACTCGGCGTATCCCGCGCCCCAGGGCAGCGGCCGCTCGGG
>VZRS01001921.1:51533-233010 GCA_013398055.1 Ifrita kowaldi
TCGCGACAGCGGCGGCGATGGGGGCGATAGGATGAAGCTTCCCGAAAGAGCCGGCAGGTTTCCTGCGAGTAGCGGGGGAGGGGGACACTGAGTCAGGCTCGGAGCGTTTGGGTGCCGGGAGGAAGTGCGGGAGGGGGTCTGGCCCCGGGTGCCGCCGGTGCGGGGCTCTCCCGCATCCTTTGTGTGGGCTGATGCTCAGCACCCGCCGCGACGTGCTCGGACAGATGTGTCACGCACATCTGCCTGGCCGCAGCCCCGGCCACCGCTCCCTTGCCTACGGGGATGCTCGGCCCCAGCTGCCCCCCAGCCCAGCCGAGCTGCGGGGAGCCCGAGTAAATTCCTGCTTCCCGATTTCTCCGGACCCAGCCAGCACCCCGATACGACGGCTTTTGCATTTCTAAGTGTGCTTGGTGCATGACTGACTGTGTGTCCTCACGGTATTTCCCTCTTGCCCCGCGCCTTGCCAGCTCAATTAGCAGTATTAATCAGGAGTAGAGGTGCTGCATAATTTATGTAACCGAATCAATATGCGAGCAGGGATGTGAGAGCAGCTGCCCCTGGAGCCCTGCTCTGTGCGGTCGGGTGTGAATCCAGCCCCGCAGCGTGTCCCGGGAGGGGAGCTGGGACATCAGCTCCCTCTGGTTAGCACCTTTGTGCCAGGATGGGAATTTGTGCCTGCTGGTCCTTCATGGCATGAGCATCCTTGTTCCTTCAGCATGGTTGAGAACATCCTTCCCCTCCAGTTGCTTCTGGAGGGGCTGTAGCTGAGAAGTGGCTAGGGATGATGCTTAGATGTTTCTCCTGCTTTTGCTCAGGAGAGCTGGTGGTTGATGGCATTTGGGTTCAGGTTTATTGCTTCTGGCTTAAGCTGAGATCTTGAAGTTCAGGCTCTAATTAAATCTCGCTTGTTTTGTAAAAATATAACAATAATTTTAAAAGTTAAAGATCAGCAGGATGGAACCCCAGCACCCACCTGAGCTCTGGGTGTGCTGGCCCCGCTCTGCAGAGCTGCCCATGGGGTTTGGGCAGGCAGGGCCTGTTGCACTGTGTGCCCCAGGAGGCTGCTGCCTGTTGCTCACTGGCCGTGCCCGGCTGCCCCTGTGCTGCTGGTGCTGTCCTTCCTGGCACCCTGCGGCTGTTGGGGAGGGAGATGAGCCAGCTTGGCTCTCTCTGAGAGCACTGACCTTCGCTGACCTTGGTTGCCCACTGTATGGCAAACTGTGACCAGCGCTGGTCACACCGTGGGGCACCGGTGCCCGTAGGATGTGATGTGCCCTGTCAGTGGGAAAGGGGAAGGGACTCGGCCTCCCCCAAGGAGCTGCAGTGGTGCAGGGTGGGGATGGACCTCCTGACTCTGCCCTGGCAGCAGATCCCTGTGCTGGGGGTGGTGTAAAAACCTCCCTGTGCTTATGGAAAACAGCTTTTGTTGGGTGCTCTTGCTGTTGCAGCATCTTGGACATCTCTGGGCTCTGTCTCCATGCCCTGTTGCGCTGTCTCTCTTCCGGGAAGCTGCTGTTTCCTCTCTGAATGCAAATCTGCCCTTCCAACACCTGTGAGGCACAACTGGGGTGCTCCAGGCTTTAAAGGAACCCCCCCGAGGTGGGTTTGGGATATTTCAGTCTGCCCCACCCCGTCACAGAGATTGCATTATTCTGTTTGCTCAGCAAAGAGCAGATTCCATATCGAATGAGGAACAGCAATCCCACTGCTGCTTTCATCCCCTCTGCTGAGGTGCTGAGGTCTGTTGTTTGCTGAGGAGGAGGGATTTTCCACCTCTTCCTGGTTTCTGGGGCCTTTGTGTGCACCCAGCATTTTCTGTTTTTTCCATTCCCGTTTCTCTTGTATTTTCGGGAAGACATCTGCTCCCGGGGGAATTATGATCAGATTCTGTGGCTGGCTTAGGGGAGGTTGCAGACAAGCTGGCGAGGGATTTTGCTTGACACGGTGCTAGGTGTGTGTGAGAGCAGGGTGACGTGGTGGTGGGGAACCCCCGGAGCAGCCCCTGCTGCGACACTCCCACGTCATCCCGTTTTAGGGAGAAACAGGTGGAGGGGAAGCGATGGCAGTGAGAGCTGCAGGTTCAGGGAGTGCAATCAGGCCTGAGCCTTTCATGCAGGGGCAAGAGGCTAATTATTATTTTTTTTGGGTATCCCAGGCAGCTCTCTTGAAGGTGCTGGCGAGAAAACCAGGCTGCCATGGAGACTGCCGGGCTGGGGAGGCGGTTGGAAGCTATCAAAGGGTGCTGTGGGCTTCCTGGGGCTGGAAACCTGCTTTTTAGCTACAGCTGGGAGGATTCATTGAGTGTTTTTGCAGTCCCTGTTTTGCTCAGTGGCATTAGATTGGAACAGCATTTGCTGCCTGAGCTTAGAACCTTGGGAAGGCGATGCTGAACTAGGGCTTTGATGCTGGTGGGAGGTCATCTGCTTTCAGTTGCTTCTGGGATCTCTTTCAAGACCACTGGGCAGAGAGAAAAAGTCTCTAGAGGGTTTTTTTTTTCATCTAGAAAGTAAAGAAATCAAATGCATTTTGTTTCTTCAACCCAAAAATAGAGCTTTTCGTTCTGGGGGAGGCGGCAAGATCTGGGGATGCGGGAGGACCTTTGCTCCCATCCACAACTGAGCTGCCCCTTTGCCCCAGGTCTGGATCTTGTTTTGGGAGAGCATCTGGTAGGAATGGATGTTTGCTTTAGGAGAAGCATAACCATGATGCACACGGGCAGGAATGCTGTCAGATGGGTAAAAAAAGAGCAGAGAGATGGGACCCGGGAGCTGCTGGGTCTGCAAAAGTCTCCTTGGAAAGCAGGTGGTTTCCCAGCTCTTCAGTGAGAGGAAAGAAGGACCTTCTCTGCCCATCCACCACATCCTCAGCCCCTCTCCTCTGGCTGTGCTGGCAGGCAGCACTGGCTCCCAAGGCACCTGGATGCACAGATTTGGGGGCAGCTTTGGAATGCTGGAGGCACCCCCTAACCAGGGATGTCACAAGGTGCCATCAGCGAAGGAAGAGAAGGAGAAGGGATGGCAGGTTTGTGGCCCCTGTTATTCATGAGGAACAGAGGGCACTGGGCTGCTGCAAGGATATTTTTGAGGAGCCAGACCCAGGCTCTTTTCTGGGGCCACCTTGGAGGTTGATGCCCACTGTGGGGAATGGCCCATATCCAAGTGGATGGCACGTCAGGATGGCCAGAGGGGCAGCATGGATGGAAGACCAGATAAATGCCCTGAGATGTCAAACCCCTTGAAGTCAAGCACCTAAAGTGGTGGGATAGAGGGAATCCTTTGGAAGGTGTGCAGTGAGAGACTAAATGCAATGAGATCATGGGTCTGTCCCTGGGTGCCTGCCCCCTCCAATGCACAAACCAGTGCTCTGCTGGTGGCTTTACTGGGCACAGAAAAGGAACAGCAGCCAGCAGCTTCTGCAGGTGAGGAAGGACCACGTGTGCTGCACCATCACTTTGCCCCAGGATCCAGCTGGTGCTGCCTGCCCTGGAGAGAGGGAAGGGACAAATAACTCCAATCCAAGGTGGCAAAGTGCAGACAAGACAGGTCATGGGCACATCAGGCAAAATCAGGTGTTGAGAAGCAAATGTCTGGTGTCAGGCCGGTGGCTGAAAGTCTCTGGGCAGGAGTTGCACTAAGCACCAGGAGCTGTCCGTGTGAAATCCTGCAGGAATACAGTCTAGCCCCACAGAAAACTGGGAGAAAAGCTCTGCTTGTCTCCTCTCTTTCTGCCTTTCCCTCCCCCCACCCTGCTCCCTTCTTCCTATTTTCTTCTGACATCTGTAGCTTTTTTCCTCAGAAAAGATTCCCTGCAAGGACATATTTATTTTTTCCACGGTGAGAAATAAAATCCTCTTACTGCTTAAACTGGCCATCCGTGTCCATCGGCAGAAAAGCTCTCTGCAGCAAGCGAGTTGAGCAGGCACTGCGTAAAGGAGTTACACTGGGATAGGCTGAAAAGAAGGAATTTCAGCAGCAGCAAAAGCTATTTTGTGCCTGTTGCAGTTATGTCCTTTCCTGGATGCCCAGACCAGGAGCAGGGCAGAGCTGTCTGGGCAGGGAAAGTGTGGGTAATGCAGGTATAACCATGTTTTATTCATCAGCATCTTGACTTCTGTCTGGCCAAGCATCATCCCTGGAACTTGGACAAGTTTTGCCTGGGTTTGTGGCCGGATTTTTGGCTGAGTTTCCCTGTTGCATCCCAGGCACGCCGTGCCCCGGACAGTGAAAGGGAAGCAGCCGCTTGCAGTTGCATCGAGTTGAAGATTATGTCCAGGGAATGAAAGATTGATGGCCGGAGGCTCGGGTTTCCCATCGGGAGGGCAAGGTGACTCGATGTATTGAGAGAGGCATCTGTTTCAGGGAGCATGTATTATTGATCCGGGAGCTGGGCACTGCGTGGGGGCGATTGGGAAGGCTCAAACACCCAAAAACCTGTTGCTGCCCCAACAAGTGGGCGGGAGGCTGGAGGAGGGGACGCACGGGGGAGACACTGTGGCTGTCGCCTCCATCGCCGTCCCCACGGTGCTTCCCCGGGGATTGCACGGGCGGCTCCGCTGGCACCCTGGCATCCCCAGGGAGAGAGTGGCCGTTGCTGTGGCTACGGCTGTCATCGCTGCCTCTCTCCCCCTGCGGGCTCCTTGCAGCTCACAGAAGCTAATTGGGGCTGTAAACAGCAGAAAAAGGCTCAGTTTGGGAACAGCCGTGGTACCCGCAAGCAGCATCGTTCCGCAGTTTAAGATGAGCACGATGCTTGGAGCCCGGCGCTGAAATCTCCGGGGAACTGACCCAAACGGGCACATCCCAGCACGGGGCAGTGCCTGCTCTGGCTGCAAACAGCACGTCTGTCAGTAGGTGCAAGGATCTGGCTGCCCTGCTGCTCCCTGAGCTGGGGGGGTTCAGGCTTTGGTCTGTGCCTGCTCAGTGCTGCCAGAGGGGAGGCACTGTCCTGCCTTCCCCCCACCAGCTCCAGTTCTCCTCTGGCAATTTGCCTGCGGGGTCACCTGAGGGACACTGCTGGCCAACCATCGCCTGCCTGCCACACTGTGAGCTACCCAGCCTGGGTGCCCCAGTGTCACCAGCTGGCTCTGCTCAGCCCTTCATCTCAAATGGGTGGCAGGTGCCACTGGGCTGGGAGGTTGTGTGGGGCAAGGGGCCCTGGGACATGCTGCTGTCAGGCTGCTAAATGCAGGTGGCTCGTGAACAGGGGACAACTCATCTGCAGCCTACAAACAAGTGGGAGAGGGAGGTGCTGCACGACTCGGTGGCTGAAGGCGATTCTGGGCTGAGGAGGCACGGGTGTGTGTGTGTGCCCACCAGGTCTGCCTGGAGGGTTGACAGCAGGGCTGCCTTGTAGAAAGGCCAGAAGGTTCCTCAGATGTCGCTGAGCTCCCGCTGCCTCAAAGCAGCAACATCCCAAGCAGCAACATCCATTTTTCAGGGCAGGGATAGAGACATGGTGTCCTTCCCAGGGTTTGGTCACCCTCGTCATGAGATTTCCCAAACACCAAGGTGGGTCTTGATGTTTCTGGCTGGAAAACCAGTACAAGCTGTTCATAATTTTTCTCCTCTTCCCTGGGCCAACCAGCTGCGGTTCCTTTGGGCTCCTGCACACTTTGCCCTCTGGCACAGGTGCTGTCTGTGCTGTGCCTTGCTCCTTGCACGATGCTGAGGCTGGGTGTGCTGTTCGTGCTGTGCCTGCAGCCTTGTCAGCACCAGATAACATCGTCATGCTCTTGTTCGAGCCTTCACAAATGACTTTGCCTGCAGCAGTGTGAAGTGACTAACCTGGACTTGGCTTGTGACCCACCTCTCTTCTCTGGAGCTGCTGGACCCTGCCCTGTGTCTGGTCCTTTCCCCGGTTATGGTACTTTGCTTCCTATTGAGTTTCATCCTATTTCTTTTTTTCCCAGCCCATTTCTCCAGTCTTCTCAGAGAACGGTGAATTTTTCTCCAGTGCACATTTGCATCTCCTCTAGCTTCCCACCTTACAGCTGCAGGAAGCTCTACTGCAGCTGCCAGAAGTGTTCATGGAAATGTGGATAAACCTGGACCCACCACAGGTGCCCAGGACACCTTGCTTTATCCCACCTCTGGTACCTCCCTGAGTGAGTTATCCATGCGGTTTTGTGTCCGTGCCATGGAGGTTCACCACCACCAGGTTCCCAAGCTGGCTTCTGACACTTGGAGACACTTAGAAGCTGAGCTGAGACCCCTGAAGCCCACAGGTCTGTGGCTCTGCTGGAGGAAGCATGAGGGATCTCATGCATCTTGGCCTCAGTAGATCCACACTGGCTGTAGCCCAGCTTGGATTTGTTTCTGGATTATTTGTTCCAGGATTTTCCAGGAACCCATGTGTAGAGGGTGAGTTGGATGTGTGGGTCCCTTCCAGTCCTCTGCCCTGTTGCTCCTCCCTTTCCCTTGGTTTTTATGGTTTTCCCACACATGGGTTTTTCAGCCCTTGAGTTGTGTCCTGGAGACTCCCTGGCAGGGGATGCCATGAGGTGCCATCTCCAGGGTGAGGTCTCCTCTGGCTTTTCTTCCAGAGCTGACTGTGGACTTCTCCATTAATATTTCAGGCACACAAGCCATCTCGTCAAGTCTGTTGTGCCAATTAAGTCGTAATCATGCTGTAATGAAGCAGTTGCTGAGCTCGTGCTCAAACCTTCCCTGGTTTATTCCTCTCCCTCCTCATTGGCTCTTGGGTCTGCATTGTGAGAGGCAGAAGAGGACATTGAAGACACTCTGGTGTTTTTATTTAAATGAAAATTGCTTTAAAAAAATATTTCAGCAGAATTAAATCTTGCAATCCCCCTCTGAGGTTTTTTTGAAAGCTTTGCTGCTGTCTCCTCTGGAAAGAGTCTCCCTCCTTGGCAGACCTTGTGGTATTTCCTGTGGTGTGCTCAGCTTCTCTGGCAGCATCCAGGCTTTTTCTCATCCCCTTCAACCCCTCGGTACCTACACAGATCCCAGTGCTTGGCTGTCATTTGTCAACCACTCAACTGCCAATCATCCTGGCTGTTGATCCAATCCTTCAGGGCACTCCCAGCACTTCCAAGTGGGCTACAGGGTTGCATTTGCCCAGACTCCTGATTTTCCAGAGTCCTTGGGTTCTGGGAAGGATGGGGTCAGACTGGAGGGATTTGCAAGCCGGTTAGTGCTGCAGAGCTTTCCTATTTCTTCCCTGAAGTTGATGCTATAGAAACATGCAAAAACGATGTTATTCTCTCCTGGTTTTGCAGTGTAATAGGAATTGGTGAAACTTAATGCTTGTTAGGAGCTTTTGTCTCCTGCACGAGGTTTCCTGGGTGTATCAATGTCTCTTTCTCTCTTTCTCTTCCGCCTTGTGTGTGTGCAATAACCACAGATGCTGCCGGAAGGAAACAGCCGCTCTCAACAGGGAAAGGGGCTAAAAATACCGGAGTATCCTTGGTTGGGCACAGCAAGAGCAGGCTGAGCTCCTGGCTGGCACTGGGAGAGGGTGAAGGTCTGCTCTGGGAACTGGGAGAGCTACATGCCTTGATACTGATGGAGGGAGCATGCTTGTGGTGGGTTACACCAGCAAACCTTCTGTGTGTCCCCTAAAATGCCATTAAGGAGTGGCGTGCCTTTGCTGGGGTGTCTGTGTGCCCATTCCTGCAGGGTCCTCTCGGGATGGCATCTCTGGGTTCGTATGGGACCTGCTGCCTGCAGGGAGCCAGCCTGGGAGCTCTTCCTCATGTGTGCCTCTTCTCTCCGTGGGAGGGGAAGCTGCCCAGAGCCCTGATCAGGGCACGCTTTGAGCTGGTGGAGCAGATGCATCGCAGAGATGTCATTCGTGGGGGACAGGCAGGAGTTCCCTGGGAGCTCCCCGGGGATTCCTTCTCCCTCGGGGATGGTGGAGCTTCGGGCAGTGTCCCGGCCCAGGGTGTGCCCCCAGGGGACTGAGGGCACCGCTGAGTGGCAGCCAGTGGCCGCCCATGTCCCTTGGTAGGTGCTGGGTGACACCAAGGCTCTTCTTGGGGCGGTGCCGAGGGTGGCACCCGGTGCTGGAGGGACTGCAGGGAATGGATATGGCCCTTGTAGGGATGGCTTCCTTTGCCAAGTGCCTTAGCTGCGGGTGCTCCCGGGCTCCAGGTTCCTTCCTGCTGCTGGCTGTTCTGGCACAGCAAAGCACCGGGAACAGGGGGGCTGCTGATGGAGATTCCGAGCACGGATCCTGGTGTAGGCTAAGGGGCGTCTGCCCAGGTCTCTGATCTTCACAACACCAGTTTCTTGAGTATTTCTAACAAGCACAGCAGCTTTGAGCTCCTTTGCTGCACATCTGCATCCAGGAAAGGGCTTGGGTGTGTAACCAAAGGGGCTTTAGGGGGAGCTGGGCAGGGAGGTGATCCGTGTCAGGGGGGTCAGCCCCTCCGAGCCACATCTCCTGGGTTTAGCCTTCACACGGAGCGTGTCCCTGGTGGGATGGGGAGCTCTGTGCCACTGATGCTTCCAGGGTGGGCAGATGAAGCCTGCAGTGCTGGCTGTGGGCTGCTCCTTCAATATCCAGTGCTTGCAGTTGCCTCCTGGTAGGATGCTGAAGATTGGTTGCCATTGCCTGGTGCTCAGGGAGCAGGGTGAGGATAAACACTCCCCGAAACGCCTCTCAAAAGCCTTCTGCAATCCAAGCCCTGCTGGCTCCGGAGCAAAACCCTGGGGCTGATGCCTTTCCCTTCCCCACGGGCTCAGCTTCAAACCAGCATCTCCAGTTTGGAGTCGTGCTGGTTCCCAGCTGCTCGGGAGCAGCGTCCCGCCGTGTGTCACAAGCCCAGGACATCACAGCCTGTCAGGACATCTTCCAGCCACCCCGGCTATGCCAACCCTGCCGCTCTGTAAAGCAAATCAACTTGTCACTTGAGCTCTCCCTGCCTGCACTGGCCAAGCCATCATCTAAATTTGGGTGATTATGTTCACCCAGGCCAAGTATCAAATTCTCTGGATCACATGTGCTCCCAGCTGCTATTTAACTCTGATGCCTCAGGGAGACGCAGCACTTCTCTCCCAGCTTTTTGAGTTTTGTATTATTGTTATTTTTTATTATCGTTTTTTTGGCACCAGAAGTTTAATTTTTTTTTTTAAGTTTTAAATTTCTATCCTGCCAAATTGATCCCCTTTCTGGCCAGTCACTGAGCAACCCAGCACCTGCTTTGATTGCTAAATCTGATCACGATGTTTTTGGTTCTTTCAGCCACCACAGAATTAAGGGACTTTTTTGCCAAAGCCCGAAATGGTTCAGTTCGGCTCATCAAGGTCATCATTGAGGACGGTAAGTCCCATTTTTAAGTGCTTTGATTTACACTCTGTCTATTCTCTGTTTCATCTCCTCCTTTCTTCTTCACCATTGCGGTGCCAGCTTGTGTTTTTGGAAACCTCAAGGAAAATGCTGCTGGGGTTTCTGGGCATGTGGCAACCCAGACCTGAAATACAAGCCCAAAATTTGGGCGTGCTGGTGAGCAGCTCTTGGAGCCCCAGGGCAGCTCCAGTGGGGAGCAGTGGCTTTGCCAGCAGAGCAATACCAGCCTGGGATCGGTGCTCTCTGGGGGCTTTTGCTGCTGCTGGGTGATATTTTATTATGGGATCCCTGTGACAGGCTGCTGCAGGGACCCTGGGACCTTTGTTGGGGGTGATGCCCAGGCATCTTCTTCCTTGAATGTGTCATCCCACACCTGGCAAGGAGATGCTGGGGCAGGGGGGTGCTCTGTGGCTCAGGGCCCAGCACAGGGCTGCAGTGGCATCCCATGAGGAATGCCACACTCTGAGACCCATCCCATCCCATGGGGCTGCCCCTAGCCCAGGATACAGGCTGGCACCAACCTTGCCCGTGTTTGTGCCGTGGAACAGTGCCTTTGGGTGGCCTCTGCATCTGTCAAGCAAGTGAGCAGAGCACAGCACTGATTGAAGGTCCCAGCGGGCGGGGAGCTGCTCTGGTGTAGGTTTTCCATCACCTCGGCCTCATACAATTGCATATGAATGACTTGTTTCTCACGGCAGCAGCGGGGACATTACTGCCCTGCCAAGCTGCTGTCACCACCTCCCTTGGGTGGGCCACCAGTGCAAACACCGAGGTGGGTGTGGTTGTAAGGAGCCTGTGGTCAGAAGAAGCCCACCTGACCTTCAGAGAGGCCACAACGTCCTGTTCAGAAGAGCAGCGTGGCTTGAAATGCATGGGACACATCAGTGGAGCTGCAGCAGGGCCCAGCAGTGTTGGCTTTGTCCTTGGCAAGGTCCCCATTGTTGGGGGATGAAACATCCACGTTGTTTCTTTTGAGCATCTTTGACAACAATTTTGCACTCTCAGCTTCTTTTGCTGTTAAAAAGTGGGAATCAGGTTTGTGTTAGGATCAGTCATGCATGTCCCTAAGCCTGGACTTGGGATGCTTAGGGCTTGTGCCACTGGTTTTGGGTTGTGGCTGCTGATGCCAGCGAGGGAGATTTTTTATCACCAGTGGGAAACATTTCCCACCATCTCTGCTCTGGCTGAATGGATTTATCTGTGCAATGTGTCATTGTCAGCAGCAGGGCCACCACTCTTGTGTCACACAGGGGACATCAGCCTGCTGGTACCCAGCAGAGAAGGACCTTTGGGCAATAATGAGTGGCCAGGCAGATGTCACAGCCAGACAGAAGGATGCTCACCCTGGAAGGGAGGTGTCCAGAGCTGGCTGGGGAGGACATGCCAGCTGCCCTGCCTGAGCAGGGGATGTGGAACAGGAGCCTCCCTCTCTGCTGGATGGCTTGCAGCACCTTGTGCCCTATGGGAAATTTGTCTTGGGGCATTTTGGAGCAGGTGACAGCGGGTAAAAGGAAAGGAAGATGGTGCAAGGAGCTTTATGGCAGATGCTCTGTGTCCAGGCATCCCCAAAACCACCGTTGTGGCTGAGCAACACTTTGGGAGCAATTTGAGGTCATTTTGCCTTTGGAGAGCTACTGAGAAGAGCTGAGATTGGATGGAGGAGGGAGGAGGGAAGCAGGATGTGCACCAAGGCTCAGCAGCAGTTTCCTGGCATGAGAGCAGCTTGTGGTCCAGCGTGTTTTTAGATGATGCTCTGCTCCTCACTGTCAGCAGGATTCGGGACAAGATTGGCTTTGTGGACTTCCCTGTTGGATGCATTTCTTTACTCACAGGTGATGCTGTGCACTGAGCTTTGCAGATTGGCACCCACCAGAGCTGCAGCAGGGCTGCCTTGCTGAGGCATTTCAGAGCAAGGCAGGGAGTGCTGGGGGCACCTGAAACACTCCCAGCTCTGCTTTTCCAGCAGCAGCTCCTGGTACAAACAGAGCCTGATACAGCCAGTGCTGTATAACTCTGCTGAAGGGCGTCTGCTCTGAGTTTCCCTTTTTTGACGCTTCCCAAGGAAGAAAATTTGTCCCTGAATGGACTGAGCAGAACTGCAGAGTTCAAGGGAAAGGCTGCCAGCTCCCAGCGGCACGGCCGGGGTCCGGCTGAGTCACAGCCCGGGAATAGCCTGGGGTGACTCAGCACCGATGGCTTTGTGTGAGAGGTGTTGGTTTGTTTTGCAGACAGAGATGCCCTCGAGCTGCCTGTGGGGTTGGCCCTGCGAAATTCCTGCAGTTTCTTCGGGATCTCAGGCCTCTGTGATGCACAAATCCTTTCACAGGGCTTTGTGTTTGTTTTAGGGGTACATTGAGGTTTTTAGCTTCTCTTTCTCGAAACAGGTAGTTTTGGCAAAGGTAAAGTATTTCCAGCACCTTGTTCTCTGCTGTCCTTGTTCCTGAACCAGCAACTTGTGCCACCCGTGCACAAATTACTGGATTCAGTAGTGGTGGCAGATGCCAGGGCAGCACTGGGCAGGGGAGGGCTGGGCTGCTGTCACCGGGAATGTCCTGCCTGGGTGGGAAGAAGGGGTGAGAGCAATTCCTCCCAAACCCTTCATTCCTCATCTGTTTTCCTTAAAAGCTTTCTTGCCGTGAGATTTGGAGCTGCTGAGCTGAATGGGTTGGGAGGGAGAGGGCTGTGCTCCAGCCAAGGGGCTTCCTGCCTCCCAGTGGGCAGCAGGGCTGTGGGCACAGGTCCTGGCAGGGCACGTGCCAGGCCAAGCATGCCCTCAAGTGCCAGTTGTCCAAGACCCCAGCATATTTTGCTTCAGCACCTCCAGATTTTCCTACATCTTGTTGCGAGTCCTGTAATCTCCCCCCAGACCTTTCTGCATCTACAAATGGAATAAAAATACAGGCTGTATTCCAGCAACCACTTTTCCACCCAGCCATCCCAAAGCTTGGCTTGACCCTTTGCCAGGGTGTGGATTCATGTCTGTAGGATGCCTGCACCAGTGTTTAAATCCCAACTGAGCAGTGCCCAGCTCACAGGGCTCCCAGTGCCACTGCCCCTTCTGTGGCAGCTGAAAATAATACCTTGAGATGTGTGTGAAATACACAGGTTGCTTCCAGAGGCTGGGGCTCTCCTGGCAGCATGGTCCCCCTCTAGGCTGGGGACTGTGGGGCATCCCTGGTGCCCACAGACACAGACTCTGGATATCAGCTCTGATTTTGACCCGTGAGGTTACAGGGAATCCAGTGAGAGCATCTTTGGCTCATTATCCTGGATTTTGAGCTGATTTTTTGAGCCTGGATTTTGCTGAGACCATTACTTTTCTCAGCACCCAAAATGGTGGTGGTTCTTCATGTCCCTGGTGAGGTGTTCTAATGCCCCTAGAGCTTGTGCAGGTGGGATGAGGGAGGTCTTGTGTTCCCCTGTGGGCAAGGAGGAGTGGTTGGGGACTGCAGAGCTGGAGGGAGCAGAGTGGAAGGAGACCTCGGGTGGTCACCAGGGAGGAGACCTTGCTGGTGAGGAGCACAGGAGGGGAGGAGATGGTTAACAGGAGGCTGGCAGAAAACCAGCCCTCCACAGCAGCCACAGCCCCACGGCCTCTCCTGGGGGGTCATCCCTGGGGGGTGTACACTCCTGCATGTGACTCGAGGTGATAATTTGTTCTTCTGCAGTACAGCATCGTTGCTGGTGCTGGCGCTGCAGTGAACCCGTAGTGAGCCGCCACCTGGTCCTGCAAGGAGAGCCTTGCCTTCGTCTAACACCACCTTTCCTGTCTTCTCCTTGCAGAGCAGCTCGTGCTGGGAGCCCACAAAGAGCTGTCCCGGCGCTGGGACGCCGACTACGACGCCTTGGTGCTGCCCTTGCTGGACGAGCAGCAGCCCTGCTACGTCCTGTACCGCCTGGACAGCCAGAACGCCCAGGGCTACGAGTGGCTCTTCATCTCCTGGTCCCCCGACAGCTCCCCGGTGAGCTCCTGCCCCTGGCACCCAGCCTGGGCACAGGGACGTGCTGGGGGAGGTGCACGGGGGAGGAGGTGCTGGCCGAGGGGACTTTGCCCTGGGGCTGAGGAGCAGCGTTCACACCCTCGGTGTGACCCTCGGTCATTGTGCCTGGGTTGAGAAATGGAGACTGCTGGGGAGATGGGGAATTTTTTTAAGACACAGAGAGATACAGTGGGACTGTGTCTCTGTCCCCTTTGCAGTGCTGCAGTGAGGAGGTGGAGGGGCTGGGATGTAGAGGAGGGAGTGGTATGGACCATGGGACCAGGATGGAGACATCCCACCATGGCTCTGGCCATTGCTGGGAAGAGCTGGCACTGACACTGATTTGCCTTCAGCCTGGCCCTGCTCTGCTTGAGGCTGATGCAGAGTGGCTGCCAGCCCTTCTCCAGGCCTGGCTCCAAAATCAGCTGTTGGAGAGTGGGCACAAAAGGGCTGGTTGGGTGGGAAGCAGGTTTAGAGGATGTCAGTGGCAGAGCTTGGAAAATGCCATCCTGTTGAGCATGTCCCTGTAATGGGCCTGAGATTTACTGATGTATTAACCCGTGTGCTTGTCTTCTATATACATATTTATGTGTGTATATATGTACATCTATGTGCGTGTGTGTGTGTATATATATATAATCCTATATATATTTGTTATATATTTAGTATGATGTATAGGCTAGATAGATTCACTGCCACATTAATACACGCACTGGTCACATATAAATATATATACAGGTGGTGCATATGTCATTTTATATGCATGTACATATTTGTGCATGTGTACATGTACATATATGTACATATACATGTGTATATATAATAATATCTATTTTAAATATGTCTGTCTTTCAACAAACCGCAGAGGCTCTCACTGCAGGAGCACAGTGTGCCCAGGAGCACTTGCCAAAGCTCTTCCCTGCATTTTGCAGAATGATGCAATAGAAATGCCAAAGGCAAAAGTCACTTTTAAGTGGCTCTGGTGGTATTTGTGCCTCCTCTAACCCAGGTGCGGGTGGGAAATGGCGCTCTGGAGCTCAGGGATTGGAAGCAAATAATGGAATAAACTGTTGGATTGTGGGCAGCACTTGGCAAGGCTGCAGCCCCGGAAATAGTGCTGGTGGGTTTTCCCAGCTGCTCCCTACCTAGGGATGCTGCCATTAGAAATCAGTGAGCTAGAAACTGGGTGGGTACTCCCAGGAGAGGCTGAGGTGTGTGGAGCCTGTGGTGGGATGGTGGCTGTGAGCACTGGGCACCTCTGTGGTCCCTGGTGGCCCTGTGTGACAGCACTGCCACCCCTGTCCTGGCAGGTCCGGCTGAAGATGCTGTACGCTGCCACCAGAGCCACCGTGAAGAAGGAGTTTGGCGGGGGGCACATAAAGGACGAGATGTTTGGCACAGTGAAGGTACAGTGGGGGGTCCTGGGCAGCCTTTTGGGTCTGACCCTGAGCTTCAGCAGCCTGCCTGGAGCTCAGTGTGTAGGTGGTGGGATGTGGGATGCTGGTCTTTGGTGGGGGAGCAGCAGGGTGTTGGTCCTCCACACTGCTGCCTGGGTGGCCACTTTCTCCTGCCTGCATGACTGTGGTCTGTGATAGAGAGCATGGAAGAGGTGGGAGGAAGGCTGCAAGACGTGGAGCTTTAGGCTGAGTGGGAGAAGAAGTGCCAGGTGGTGGCAGTGTCACTCCAGCAGCGAGAGCTGCCTCCACGCCGGGGTTATCCCTGCCTTGGATGGAGGTTTCTCCTTCTCTTCCATGGGCAGAGGGAGCTGCACAGCCAGGGCCTCCTGGCCATCAGTCCTGCTGGGGCCTCTGGTGCTGGTGGAAGCCAGGGAGCATTCTTGCTCTTCTCCAGGGTCCCTCTGCTGCTCCTGGGCTATGGGCTCTGCCTTTCCCTCTCACTTCCATGCTTGTGAGCTTCATGAAACAGTCAGAGGAGCCCACTGCCACAGCCGTGGGTGACTGGGGAGGGGCAGGGTGCTCAAAACAGACAAATCGAGCGTGGGATTTGCATGGAGGCATCCAAGAGCCTTGAGGTTGATTCTCCTGGTCAGGAGGGAGCCTGAGACTCACTGGGTTGCTCAGACTGACCTCAAGGCTGGGGGTAGCTCCAGCCCTGCAGTGATGACCACCCGTGACACTCGCCCTGTGCCTCTGTCTGCAGGAGGACGTGTCCCTGAGCGGTTATCAGAAGCACGTGTCCTCCTGCTCTGCCCCGGCCCCGCTGACCGCAGCCGAGCAGGAGCTCCAGCAGATCCGCATCAACGAGGTGGGTGTCCAGCAGAGCTGGGTGTCCAGCAGAGATGGGTGTCCAGCAGAACTGGGTGTCCAGCAGAGCTGGGTGTCCAGCAGAGAAGGGTGTCCAGCAGAACTGGGTGTCCAGCAGAACTGGGTGTCCAGCAGAGAAGGGTGTCCAGCAGAACTGGGTGTCCAGCAGAGCTGGGTGTCCAGCAGAGCTGGGTGTCCAGCAGAGCTGGGTGTCCAGCAGACCCAGGAGAGGAGCCTGAGGCCCTCTGGGCACAAAGAGATGAAGGATGCAGGGAGTGAGCATTCAGCTAAAAGGGATGGCTCATTTGTACTTCGCTCTCTGCCATTTAAACTGTTCCTGCCCTTCTCAAGGTGGATGAGCACCCTCACAGTTAAATTGGCAGCATAAAGAGGAATTTACACTACTCTTTTTTTTTCCCCCTTGCTTGGACATGAGCTCAGGACTGCATTCTGCTGGCAGTCAGAAGATGGTTTGGGGCTGAAGGCAGGTCTCTGACCTGTGGGTATTGGAGCAAAAGGCAGAGCTGAGTTTGAAGATATGGAAGGCAGGAAGAATTCAGGCTTATCTTTGGGCTGCAGCAGCATCCTCTCCCATACACTTGCTTTATGGCTATAAATATGAGGGATGCTGTCCCAAGAAATACAGATCTTAGCCTAAATTTGGGGGCTTATGTGCTAGAAAGGATGTTGAAGTGGCGCAGGGTCGGGCTGGGGGCACACAAGGCTGTGACAGCTTTGTTCCCTGGTGGCCTTTCACAGCACTCGTGCCAGCCTCTGGGGTGCTGTGACACACTGAGGCAAAAAAGGGGGTGGGCTCACTGTGTGGGAAGACCACCTGGAAGCAGTATCTTTTTGGGATGGGGGGATTTCCCTTAGATGCATGGAACATCTTTCTCTCTAGAGGAGCATCCCTCTGTTCCGCCTGTGCTGAGGCTGTGGTGCTCGTGGATGGATCAGGACACGTGTGGGAGATGTGAAGCCAATCAGCCTCATGGCATTAATTAATGGCACAGATGAGGCAGGAGGTTTCTACCTGTCAAAGCAGGTCTGGGGGTGATTCCCACCTGCCAAAGCAGGTCTGCACATGACAAAGTTGAGGGACATTTGGGAGATGCCACCGAGGGGTAGTCTCCACCAGGTGGGTCTTAGTGGAGTTATCCCAGCTCCCAGCCTGGAGGGCCTGAGCAGAATTTTTTCTGGGGGATCCAAGGAGATGCCCGTGCTTGGAGAAGAGAGAGGTGCTGATGGTGGCTCTGTGGCTCATTTGGCTCCTTGGGACATCTGGACTTGATGATCCTTGAGGGTCCCTTTTGATTCTGTGATCTGTGGCTTCACCTTGTCTGGCCAGTGCTGCAGGATTAAGTAGTTTTGGGGGGCTGTTGGGCAGTGTCTTGCAGGGTTGTGTGGCCCAGGTAAGTGGTGCTTGTGATGCTCATTGATCTGCCTCGTTCTCCTTCCCTCCCACCCTTGCCTTTGTGAGACGCAGCTCCTGGTTGGAGGTGCTGCTGCTGTCTGGTTTGTTGGGGGTTATTTTAAGGGTACATGGTCCCCTGTGTCAGCCTGGGCCAGAGGAATGAGTCACTGACATCTAGAAAGAGATGAAGATGGATATATTTTTGCCTGTGGATTTAAAGGTGGGAAGCAGCCAAGTGCTGGGCGTGCTGAGGGGTCTCTGTGTTGGTGTTGCAGCTGCTCAGCCTTGGACATGGAGCAGGAGGCAGTGGGAGCTATGATTTGGGTGCTTGGTGCTGTTCTGGCCTGCCCAGGCTGGGAAATCTCAGGATTCCCAGTAAATGCAGCTTTGAGGGAGTTTCTGGAGCCCCACAAAGCAGAGGGCTGTGATCAAGGCGGGTGTGTGGGAGCAGCTCACAGCCTCTGGCACCCTGCTCAGTACAGTGATGCCTCCAGCCTTGTTCATTGCCTGCAGCTTGCAGGCTCCCTTGTGCAGAGTCTGGGAGGGCCTGGAATGTGCTTGCACGTGGCAGCTGAGTTTGGGGGAGCAGATCCAGTGCCTGGGAACGAGTGGTGAGGGCCAGCAGTGACCTGGGAATCGGCCCTGGGGCAAGCCCTGACCCCAGCACTGCCGTGGGTCTGCCCAGGCCCCTGCAAGGTCCAGGACCATGTGCATCCCCCTGTGTTCAACCAATCCATTAGGATTTCAGAAGTGACACAAGGGACATGGTTTCTTCAAAAGCCACTGGCCCACCAGTGCTTTGCTGTGCCCCTCACCTGGAGCTGCTGCTGGGCCCCACTCCCCTTCCAAGACGCCAGCCAGATTTGCAGCCTTCACCCCACACATGGCTGTGTTTCTGGTCAGGCAGAAGCTACCTGGGATCCTCCCCAGCCACCAGATGAGTGCAGAAAGGGATTGGGAAGAGAAGGGCAGCAACATGGCCCGAAGGGACAGGTGATAGCTGCAGGGCAGCAGCTTCAGGGTCAGCAGAGCAGCCTTTGGACTGAGCAAGGAAGGACTCAGGTTTGCACATCCCCCAGGGAGCTGCCCAGCCTTTGGGAAAGCAGGTTTTGGGCTGCATGAGGTGAACTTTCCCTGTGGTTTGAGGATTGGATGGACAGAGGTGATGTTGTGAGTTAACCCCCTTTTTGATAGCTGGGTGGGAGCTCATGGAAATTTGCCACCTGTTTTATGTGTATATATATTTTTAATAGCTGGAAAATGCCAGCTTTACTGAGCTGATAGTTGTCAGCAGACCGTGGGCTAAGAAACAGCTTTGAATTTGGCATTGAGCTCAACACCCACGATTGGGGAGTCTTTGTAGGAGTGTTGCAGGTTCAGAAACACAGGCAGGGGGGAGCTGGGCATATCCCACTGGCGGGCCCTTGGGGAAGAGGAAGGCAGCCTTGGAGCTGGGGGAGGAGGCAGGAGAACTGAGAGGAGCCAAAGGTGGGGATGTCCTTCACAGCTGCCCCGCAGTGTTGGTGGGTAGAGCAGAGGCCTCGCCAGAACCCTCCCATGAGGATTCTGCCATAAGACAGAGAAATGTTCCTTAGGCAGGGTCAGCACCGTGCCAGGAGGGAGGAAAGAGAGGGAGAAAATCTAACCTAAAGAAAAGGAGATAAAATAACCTGCCAGGCAAGCCTGCTGCTGGCAAGGTTGGGAGGCTGGGATGCAGCACATCCCATGCACTGCTCCCAGGCTGTGCCCTGGGGGGTGTTTCAGTCAGCTGGTTTTTAATGTTTTTGAGAAGAGAAGGAGTAGAAAATACAGAGGTATGTGGGGGACTTGATGGGACAAATTCCCATCTCTTGGTGGTTTTGGGCTTCAGTGTGCTTTGTGTCAGAGCTAAGGTCTCTCTAACCGTAACTCTGCCGGTCTCCTTGCCTTTATGGGAGAGAAAGCTGGGGCTCTGGAGGCGTTGCCAGTGGTAATGTCCTTGTGCTGCACCTCTCCACAGGGTGGGACCAGGTGAGCTTGTGTGTGTCTTGAATCCCTGGGCACTTGCCCTCAGGCCCTTGCTGGTGCCTCGGCAGCCTGGGGGATGGTAGGACAGCAGAGCTGGAGGTCAGCTGGACTTTGTGCCCACCTGAACAATTATTTCCCTTTCCCAAGAGCTGCACATTAACACCCTGCTCATCCTCCAGGATGCTTAGCATGGATAGAAGCTTGGGCATTTTTTTCCTCCCACACCTTCTGTATATGCTCCTTGGTGGAGGGTAGCCCAAAACCTATTGCTGCAAGTGCTGGAACTCCTCCAGACCCTGGGTTGGGGCCACTCTGGCTGGAGAGCCAGGAGGAGATGGGGCAGGAATGGGCTCTGCACGGGGGTGTTGGTGGAGACCCTGCATGCCCGGGCTCGGGGCTGCCCAGGCTCTCCCTCCCGCTCCTCCCCAGCACTGGCATCTCCTGTGTTGTTTTTTGCTGCTCTGCCTGCCCACATCACCGAGATCAGCCTCCCCTGTCCTCCAGCAGAGAGGTGGCACAGCTCCCTCCTCCTGGCATATCCGTGTGTCCCCCACCCCTTCTCCTGTCACACGAGCCCCCCCGTCCGTGTGCCGGGTGCCATTGACAGTGTGTCTCCTCTCCTCACGCTCGCAGGATTCCTGTTCCCAGGACTCGAGCACTGAGATGGTAGGCTGCTCTGCCTGCTTGATGCCCGGTTTTTCCTTCTCCTGGCAGTGTTTTCCTGCATGCTCTGCTCCGGGCATCTGGCTCCATCATCCCCCCAGAGTGTGGGTGCTGCGTGGGGCTGCTGTAACAAAGGGCAGCCTGTAACCCACTTTGGTGCTGCTGAGTGGTTTTGAGATGTCAGCTCCAACTCTTGTGTTTCTCTTGGCATGCCTTGACTTCTCTTCCTTTTCTCTGTCGGGGAGGGAAATGAAGAAAGGAAAAAAACCATAAAGGTTGGCCTCTCTTCAAAATCCCCAAAACCGATCCCCAAGGAAAGGGACCCACGCTCACTGCAGAGCACCTGGGATAGTGTTGCTGGAGTGTTTCCCTGGGAGGGGGTCTTGAGGTGGGAGGGGCTCCTCTGCCATCGGGGTGACACCGTCTCCCTGTATTCTGTGGCAGATGGTGGGGGGCTGTTGCTGCTGCCCATCGCTGGTAGAGTACCCCGACCCCGAGGAGGTATGGTGTGCCCGCCGCGTCCTGCCCCTTCCCCCAGTCCCACCAGGGACCCCCGCTGCGGCTGGATGGAGGCACCTGGAGCCATGTGATGTCTCTGCAATCTCTTTCTCTCCCCTCTTTGAAGTGGGGTTCAGTCTCCTGGACTAGGGGTTTTGCTCGAGATATGGCCGGCAGCCTCTGCCTTGTAGGGGTTGTGGGGAAAACAGCGGCTGGGATCTTCCTGAGCTGTGGATCTCCAATCTCCAGCTCCAGCACTGGAGGGAATGCCTGTCTGCTGCAGTTAAACCCACTGAGGAGGGTGGGGTACCCAGCTGAGTGCTGTGATTTCAGGGCTTCCCCTGTCACCCACAGGTTGCAGTCGGAGATGATCGGAGAGGACACGTGCCAGTGTTGGTCACAGCATCCCTGCCAGGGACTCGCTGGGAAACGTTGGTTTCGAGCTGGTCTTTGCTGAGAGTGAAGCAGGGGGTGTGGGGGTGCATGGCTGGGGCTGGGTGACGTCCTGGAGAGGTGGGATGGTGACAAGCACCACCATCCTGAGGCTGGCTGACTCTCAGTGGTTTAATGGCGTGGTCCCTGTGAGAAAGGAGACAGACAGCTCCTTGGATGAGAAGCCTTTAGCTGCAGAACCAGCTGGTTCTCCTGTTTCTCCCTTCCCCACCCTTTGCCACTGTGCCCTGACTCTCGAGGTGGTCTCCATCCCCAGGTGAAGACGGAGATCAGCGTGGAGAGCAAGCACCAGACGCTGCAGGGCCTGGCCTTCCCCCTGCAGCTGGATGCCCAGCAAGCCATCCAGGCTCTCAAGGAGAAGAAAATCAACTACATCCAGCTGGTAGGTCCCTCACATGGCTTCTGTGTGCCCCACTCCCCACCTCCTGCTGCTGTCTCTCACTCCCATCTGCTCCCTGTCCCCTCTGCCCATCAGAAGCTGGATCTGGAGCGGGAGACCATCGACCTGGTGCACACGAGCCCCACGGAGATTGCTGACCTGCCCAAGAGGATCCCCCAGGACTCTGCTCGCTACCATTTCTTCCTGTACAAGCACTCACACGAGGGAGACTACCTGGAGTCTGTTGGTGAGAGCCTCGGCACTGGGAAAGGCCGGTTTGAGCCTGTGCCAGTCCCTGTTTTCCCTGGACCATTGGTCACATGGGGAGCAAGCAGGGATGGGGATAGGGACGGTGCATCAGGGAGCCTTGAGTCAGTTCCCTCCCGTGGGGGGTGCTGGCAAGCCCTTGGGTGCCACGTGCAGTGCAGGTCTCTGGGTGGCAGAGGATTTGTGTGGGTGGTTTGGTTTCCTCTGGCGTTGCAGGAGTACCAGGGGAGATTTGGGAGCGGTGATGGATGAGATGGCTCACCCTCCATTGCTGGATGTTATCTGGGATCCTTGGGGCTGGAAAAGCCGTAAGCAGGGTGGGATGCAGCCGGTGCTGCCTGGCCATGGGCCTGGGCAAGCCCCTCTCTCTTCTCGCAGTCTTTATCTACTCCATGCCCGGGTACAAGTGCAGCATCAAGGAGCGCATGCTCTACTCCAGCTGCAAGAGCCGGTTGCTGGACACTGTGGAGCAGGAGTTTTGCCTGGAGATAGCCAAGAAGGTGAGTGCGAGCCCCCCCAGAGGTGATGGAGCTGGGCATTGCTGTGCTGCAGCCTTGGTCCAGTCCCTCTGGTGAGCTTGGGTGCCCCAAAGGTGGGTGTCAAATCCCGAGGGAGCCGCTAAGCCCCCGTTCCCCGTTGCTGGGCGCAGATCGAGATCGACGACGGAGCGGAGCTGACGGCCGAGTTCCTGTACGAGGAGGTGCACCCCAAGCAGCACGCCTTCAAGCAGGCCTTCGCCAAGCCCAAGGGGCCCGTGGGCAAGCGGGGACAGAAGCGGCTGATCAAGGGGCCGGGCGAGAACGGCGAGGACAGTTAGATCCCGCAGGGCCGGCGGCGAACGGACACCATCCCTGCGGCGCTTCCCGCCTTCCTCTCCGCTGACCTGGGGATCTTTCCCTCCATCTCAGCCTTTTTTTTTTTTTTCTTCCCCTTTTTTTCCTATTTCATTCCTTTTTTAAACATCTGGATGGCTTGTTGCACCTGGGGGCAGAGCGATGGGGAGGGTTCAGGGTTGTCGGTGTTTCTTTTCCTGTGTCCTTGTGCAAGCCTCGGGGCTGCGGGGGGAGGACGGGAGCAGCAGAGC
This sequence comes from Ifrita kowaldi, assembly GCA_013398055.1. Classification (NCBI taxonomy): domain Eukaryota; kingdom Metazoa; phylum Chordata; class Aves; order Passeriformes; family Cinclosomatidae; genus Ifrita; species Ifrita kowaldi. The sequence continues at coordinate 73,852 of VZRS01001921.1, forward strand.
CATGTCCCCAGCCTTGCTCCTGTCCCCCTCAGGGTCACAGCCACTGCTCTCGGTGTCCCCTGGGTGACTGAAGGACACGCTCACCTGAAAGCTGCTCTATGCAAAGGGAAGGGGGTAGCATTGGGGATTCCTGTTTGAAAAGAGAAAATGCTTCTTTCCCTGCTCCCCCAGCCTCCAGACTTTGTTCCCCTGTCCCGCTCTTGGTGTGCACGGCCCCTCTGCCCCAGGCCTGGAGCGATCCCGCACCCCTTCAGGGTGTGGGCAGGACCCCCTGTGGGGTGGGCTTTGCTTCCTGTGGGATGGGAGTTTCTCCCTGCAGAGAGCCAGGCAGCGGGAGGTGGAAATTCCCCACTGAGTCCTGAGCTCAACCTGGACCTGGAGAAAGGTTACTCTGCCTTTGGGTGATGTTTGCATCTCCTTTTTGAACTGCCCCAGTAAGGTTTTCCCCCTCAGAAGGAGCTGTTACAGCCCCGATTCAGCCCTATCCCTGTTCAGGATGGGAGCTGAGGGGTTCCTGAGCCCCAGTCCCCCACTCCCCGTTCCCCAGCCCCCACCATTACCCTACCCCCCAGGTTCTCAGCTGGGTCTGTGGTCTCGGGCAGCCCCATGTCTCCATAATCACATGGGCTACCCCAAATCCTTGTGTGGGGGAGCATGACAGCCCCTGTGTGCCCTTGGGGATGTCCCCAGCCACCAAGGGCCATCGTTAGCTCCGTGGTCCGATCTTGGCACTGTGATTTGGGCTGCACTGGGGGCCTGGGGGGAGAGCACCTTGCTGCTGGGTACCAGCGAGGGCTCGAGAGCCACCTGCCTCCCTGAGAGGATGGAAAAGGGGTCAGTGAAACCTGCCCTCTGCTTTCCAGCTGTGGCGGTGAACGTGCCGATGTTGCCTTGGCCACGGCGGGGTCAGGGGGTTGAAGCTGGGGGGAGCAGAGCACACTCTACTGAACGCTGTATTTTCTAAAGAATAAAGTATTTTTAAAACAGTCTGATGCTCTTTGGAGATCCCCTGGGTTCCCCGTGTTTGGGCATTTAGCAGCTGTGGATTCCAGAGCTGCAAAGCAAATTGCTTGGACATGCTGAGCTAGGAGCCAGCAACTCTCACAGCGCGCCTGCCCTGGCTCAGTCCAGCCCTCATCACCTTGAAGGACTTCCACACTGCAATCCAGGGGTCTGGCACAATTGTTTAATGCCTGGCAGAGATTTTTACACACCAGCAATGCCCAGAGCTAGAGCTGGCTGCAGGAGGCAGCATCTCTGCTCAGCCCAGCTTTCCTTGTTTTAATGGCTGGTGGCGATTTTGCAAGGTTGCAAAGCTGCTTCTGGGGCTGTTGTCTTGCCTGGAGTGAATTCCTGCCTGGCCATGGGATGGGAAAGCAGAAGGATGCAGAGCCAAGGGAAGAATTAGGAACGCAATGGGGTCTGCCAGCATCCCAGGCTCCCAATCCTCCCACTCCTCACCCAGGTCAGGGCATTACCATGTCTCAGCTTTACCCCCCGTGCCCAGGAGGAGATGGAAGATCTGCGAAGCCAGCTGTAAAACATTTTAAAAAGAAAGTTTAATGCAAAAAACCCCAACCCTGAATCAGTTTCCCTTTGACATGGAGGAGGAGAAGGAGGGAAGATGCTGCTGTGCAGGAAGCAGCCTCAGCGCAGGAGAGCTCCCTGTGTGTATAAATGCTAATAAGCCAGGCTGACGCCACCAGAGTCATTTGACAAGCTGAGTCACCCTTCTCCTTCGGATCTTGCTCCCCTTCTGTTCTCCGTAATTTTTAACTTGCCCAAATATTGAGGGGGAGTGAGGGCTGTGCCCCTTTTCCCACCTGTCCCACTCGCTGCCCCCACCCCCTGCCAGTGCAGCCATTCCAGGTGACAGCCCCCCGTGCCAAAGGACCATGGTGCATGGTCATGGGACAGACAGCCAGGAGCAGTCCAAAGGCTGGGCACCCTTTCCTTCCCATCCTACCTCATCCTGTCTCCTGTCCCATCCCATGTCCTATCCTATCCTATCCTCTAGCCCATTCTCCATCTTCCATCCCTTCCTATTCTGTTATCACCTGTCCCCTCACATCCTATCTCGTGTCCCCCATCTCCTTCCATCTCATGCCCTCCTTTCCCATCCCAGCTTCTTTTAGCCAAGCTAAAAGTCTCAGCTGCTGCGTTGCCAGAGATCTGGGGTTTGAGGCAAGGCTTGGGAAACCCACATTTGGCCAGCAGTGACTTGTGCCGCCTCAGGGCACCTGCTTGAAATAGAAGGGGCAGCTGCAGGGGGCTGTGGCTGAACACCCACACAGCCAGCCCGAGAGCTCAGGTTTGTTAAGACTCACAGACAAAGGTTCGTGGACTCCACAGCAAACGAGCTGCAAGGGTAAATGATAGCACCATGACGGTTTTCCTTATGGGATTCCCAGGTGGGAAAGGTCAAAACCTCAGAGGAGCTAACTCCTTTGGCTTCTGCTGCCGTGAGAGCTGAAGCAGAGAGGCTGCAAAAGAGTTACACCTGGTTGTAAGCTGAATGTGTGAATTAAGAGTCAGTTGGCACCTGGGCTGTGAAACCTCAGGTGTCTGTGGGAAAGGGAGACGAGCCTTTGCCCTCTCAAGAGCTCCGTGCCCTGCCCACAACCCTTGGGGAATGGCGGGAAGCAGGTAGGAGTAGCAGGGAGTGAAAGGCTGTTCACCTGTGGGGGTAAGGATATCTGGGATCAGCTCCCTTGGGACTGTGCAAGACTGGGGGTCTGGGTGGAGAGGAGGGAGGGTGCCTAACCTAACCTGGGGATGATGAGGGTTTGGGATCAAGCTGGAGGGTGGCTGGGGCACAGAACACCCTAAATAACCAGCAGTCCAGCTGTGCTGGTGCTGGGCTAGCAGCTCTGGGCCAGGGGCTGCCTTGCATTAGGCTTTTGGTGCCGTGTGCCAGTGTGTGCCCCACCAACAGTGGTTTGGGGTGAGCCTGCACACACAACCCCATCCCAGCTGCTGGCAGCAGGCCAGGGGCAGTGCAAGGGATGTGTCCCAAAATAAATGGGTGCAAAGCATCAGGGACACCAGAGTGCTGAATTTGGCGGTGTTAATAATACCCCTGGCCGTGGTGGGAAGAGAACCTGCCTCCAGCCTCCTCCCAGCGATGGGGAACACGTGCTCCTGCTTGCACTTGGAATGGTTTTGCTGCTCCTGTAGCACCTGGGGTTTCTCCTTTGTGTAAATAGGTTGGGAAATGGAGGAGGGTATGAGTTTAGGGCTATGCAACATTTAACTAGATGAATTATTTTGCCCCAGACAAATGTTAGCCATGGCTTTATGGCTGCATTCTTGCTTCCTCACTCTGTCACTGCCATTGTCTGACTTTAAACATATTTTACTGATTACTTCCTCTATTATTTTTTCCGGGAACCAAACTAAAGTTTACATAACTTATCCCTAATTATGCAACACCCCATTCAATTTTTATTTGCTGGGAAACAATATGTGTTTATTTTTTATTTATTTGTCCTTTTCCTTGGGGAGAATTTATCCTTTCAACGTGCCATTGGATTTATCTTTCTTTTGCAGTTAAATGATGGACATCTGCTGGCCTCTTGCTGTGCCCTGGTTCTGCTTTCACACTCTTGCTTGCCAACACCAGTGCTACAGGTAATTTGTCACAGCTGATGTTAAGAGGTGTGGAGGTACTGACTGCCACGTGCTGAGGTTATTCGTGCTCCTGTCATTTCAAAGGTTGCTGGGCTTGAATCCTGGGGTTTGGTTCTCTCCTGTGATTGATTTGGAGGAACTTCGGAGATTTCTGATAGGTGGTACCTTTCTACATCTTATTTCTTCTCCTCGGTAGTACAAAGTGTTGAGTTGCTGTTATAAAAACCAGGAATTAAAACTGGGCTTATTAACTGGTTTGTAAAATGGACTGGGCCAATTCTGAAAGCTTTCAGTGAAAAAAAAAAATAGAAATGCAAGTGACCTGGTACTGTCAGAACATGGCCATATGTGAGTCAACATGTTGTGTTATCTCCCACACACACTGATTGCTTACAGCTGTTCACTGATTGTTGCCAGAGTGTGCAATGACATTGTTGGCACGTTGTGGTGCTGGGGACAAGGTCCTAGGGAGAGGTTGATGGAGGAGCTGTGGCTTTTTACTTCGTGTCTCCAGTTAATGTAGTAATATAACCTAAAAAATAATGAGAAGAGCTCTGTAACAGATGCATATTCATTGAGTCTTGGGCCACAAATGGTTCATGGCAAGGCAAGGACAGGTGGGTCACATCCTCCTTTCTCCAGAACACCTGCACGTGGCAGAGGTAGCAGCAGCCCCTTGGTGGGCTGGACAACGGTGTTTTCAAAGTAGCTTGACTGCTTGGGAAGTCAAATGTTTCGTAAGAACTCTTCTGAGAATAGCAGGGTGCTTCAGTACATGCTTAAGCAACTGGTGACTTCCAGCTGATGGAGCTGATGATTTTGCTTTAATTTGGGATTCTATCTCCACAATACATGGCTATTTGTGATATTATAATGGATCCCTAGTGGGAGAGAGCCTCACAGCACACGTGTGAGTGTGACAGCAGGGGGAGGTGCCAGGGTGGCTCCTTACAGCCAGAAAACAAGAGTCCTTGGGACAGTGGCTGATCAGGGGCTTGTGAAAGCCACTTGGAGCAGTTCTTGGACGTGCCTGCACATGCAAGGAGCAGCTCAGTGCTCTGCTTGACTTCACACCAATGCTGACCCACAGAATTACTTCCCCTTGTTCAAAGCAGGCCTTTGCTATTCACCAAAGCATGAAATAAGATGGCAATTGGGTCTAACAGGCCTAAGGTTTCAGAAGGGTTGCAAAGGGAGAAGTGATGTTCTCCTACAGTGACTTCTCAGAGACCTGAACTATTAAATTGCTTGCTGACAGGTTTTACACCAGTCCAGGTCTGAGTGCAATGAGCAGCAGCTCATGCAGACCTGCAGCGACAGAGGCAGCCAGAGCCAGCCTGCGTTGACCACCTGGAGTGGTTAACACACCTCCCTTTCCCAGTCCCTGCCACACCACCAGCACCTAGGTTTTCTGTCAGGTAGTCAGAAAATACCCCTTAATTAACCCCATTAGCACCTTCTTCCTCAGAGTAGTGAATGCCAGAAGGGGAATGCTTGTGCACAAAACTACAAAGGAGGAACATCTAGCAGAACCCATTTAAATGCCTGCCTCCCACAACATGGGGGCAAGCTGCTTATACAACCTTTTTAAGGGGCTTAAGTTTTAGTGGGCATGCAGTACTATACCTGCATGTTTTCAAAGCACACAGAAAGCCCCACAGAAGCTATTGTCTCTTTTCATAATAACTAAAGCCCATGCAGGAAGCACTACTGCAGTTCTTTGGGCACAGTCATTGGACAGGCAGTAGTTCAGCTGAAGGACATTAAGCTGTAGAGCACTGTTTTATTCCATCAAATGCCCTCCCAGCCCCTGACACTTCAGTTCCAGTTATGGAAGGGACACAGAGAAGCACACAAACACAACTGGGCATCATGGCTCTAGAAATTTATTTTCAGAGCATAGTGTTTCAGCTACAATTAAAATACTTGAGCAATTAAAAAATGCTACTGACTGGATACTAGAGCTAGACAACAACTAACACTGTTACTTTCATGCACTGACAGATACTAGCTTGCTCATGCCACTGAAGTAGGCTCGTTCTCGTTCACTCATCACTTCAAAATGCAGGGGTCGTCTGCAGAAATTGCATTCAGCTGAGGAGTGTGGTTTCAGCTCCAGACCAACATCCTTCCATGTAGCCAGCAGTTTTTCTGTTAAGAAAAATTTATCAAGATCAAAGCTTAAGACTGGATTGCTTTAGAGAAGCAGCAGAAGTGTCAGCATATTTATTCTCCTAACAAGTGAGCAGGGATAATAGGATTTCACTCTGACACAATCTACCTCTTGAAACAACTGGGCTGCAACTAAGTCTCAGCTATCCTCATACCACCTCTCCTGACAGGATCAACAAGGATCTACTTTCTCTGGATAGATCCATGTTTAAGGCAAGTTAACAGCTCAGCTGAGGACAGCAGAGTTCTTTGGGATCCACATAACATGTGAAGATTGGTTTGGACAATGCAGGAGCAGGGTATAGGTCTGCACTGGCCTCGCACCCTCTGTTCCAAGTCACAGTGCACTGGCCTTCACCCGTCACACTCCAAGCAGGGAAGTGTGTAGGATGTGCTGCAGCAGTGGAAAGACACTGTCCAGCTCACGACATCTAAAACTTAAGTGCTTCCCAGTCTCATCTTTGGTACAAAGACTGCACAGCCAGGCAGTATCTTCACTGCACTGGTGCAGGAGTCCACTCACCGATAAAATAACTCATCATCTGAGGGGTGTGGTGAGGTGTAGGGGCAATTCGGAGCAGCTCCTCTCCACGGGGAACCGTCGGGTAGTTGATAGCTTGGACATAGATGCTGTGCTGGCTCATCAGCTTGTCACAGATCTCTGTATTCTTAGCAGCATCTGCAACCTGAAGTTCAAAATCTTAAGTTAAAAGATCAACCAAAAGATGAAAGTTGGTAAAACTGTCAGCCCAACTTAGCAAGCCATAAGAATCCAACAGGGCTGGTAAGTAACATGTATGTCAGAAAGAAAGATTTAAAGTATGTGTTGCAGAGCACTCTGGGCACAAGAACACCCCTGTAGCTTAGGCAGGTAGCTGTCTATACCCCAAATCTTTTTACAAGCTTGTCAGCAGTTTCCTGATTTTCTGTACACTGTGGGTTTCATACACTTTCTCCCTCTATTTTATATTTACACCAAGCTTCAGCCAGACTCCGGGCACATCACTGCTGAACAACAGGACAAGGTTGAACTTTGTGAAGGCACTAACTAATACCTGATGGTGCAACATGCTCGTGGACAGTAAAACGAGCACCCACAGCCCTGTGTTAACAGTACCCTATAAGTGCTCACCCTTATGGGAATGATGTGGCTGGGGCAGTGCACCACGGGCAGCCCCGCGTCCATCAGCATCTGCCTCATGAGCTTGACGTTGCGCTGGTGCTGGCGCCTCAGCACCTGCCCCTCGGCGCTCTTGAGCGTCCGCACCGACTCCAGGGCCCCCGCCAGCAGCATGGGGGGCAGGGACGTGGTGAAAATAAACCCAGCGGCGTACGAACGAACCGTGTCAATCAGGGAACTGGTGCTGGAGATGTAGCCTCCCACACAGCCAAATGCTTTGCCTGAAGGAAAAAAAGAAAAAGAAAAAGGTAACTGGGCTGCTTCTTTCCACCTATTGGAATGGCTTGAGGTATTGGAGCTTTTTACTTGGAGGAATGGGTTATTTTGACCACATATTTAAAGTAGTCATGGCTTGTTCCAGCCCCCCCCCATAATCTTGTATTTACTCAGCACATGGTACAGCTTTGTTTTTAAGCCAATCTTGGTAACGTGGATCTAGCTACTGCACAGCAAGCACAGTTTATGCCTCTCTCAAATACTCAAGTTTTGATTTTGGGGAAGACCTTACAAGCCCAACCATCAAGCAGGGACTTCAATAGTGACCCCAAGTGATCAACACTAAGTCTCTCAGCAGATTTAAAATAATCTGTTTCAGAGAGGCTAGAAATAGCCCATGCTCCTAAGGAGCACAGAAGGCTGTTAGTGTAATTGTGCAGTTGATACCAGCCCTCCTTTCCAAATGTTCAGAGTGCAGAACACAGCCACAGACAGAACTAGGGTGTCTGGTGAATGCTTCTGCTCCTATTAGGCTGTAACCCAAGACTAAGTTCCAAAAGCACGAACTTTCCTAGTAAGTTTTATTTATGTTTTGAAAGCTGTTTAAACAACCTTCCAATCTGCAGCAGTAAACTTACTCCTGAGTCTGCATTCTACTCAGATAATAGCAGTTGCTTCAGTACTTGCCAAATCTCTTTACATAACTCCCCATCTCAGGTTTCTAGATTAGGAGCACTCCATTTCACATAAAGGAACTAAGTACTACTAAATATAGAGAACTGCTCTACTAGCATTCTCACCTGAATTTCTTCTTGAATTGTATAACATGCTACTGGAGGACTTTTTGGTAGCTTGCTTAAAGAAAAACCCCCAAACAAAGCTACCTTAACTATTTGTAAGACAGTGTAAGTAGCTTAACAGAAGCTTTTCAAACTTTGGGGCACACTTAAATCCCTTGGGCTTTTTGAAAAATCCTAGGCTCCAGCAGCCCTTAACAAGTTCATTTTGACTAGACTGCTTTTGAGCTAACCCACTTAATTTGGCTGCTCAACAGCTTTGCTGCCTCAGCTCCTGTGCCAGGCTGTGCATACCGAGCGTTCCAGAGATGATGTCCATCTTGTGCATGATCCCATCCCGGTCTCCTATCCCACCTCCTCGGGCTCCATACAGCCCCACAGCGTGCACTTCATCCACAAAGGTGATGGCCCCGTGCTCGTGGGCCACGTCACACAGCTCTTCCAGAGGACAAACAGCACCTAGGAACCAAAGCAGTGACTGGCAGTTTAGGATTTTCTGTAGGACTGGATAAACCCTAGAAGCACCCCATAACAACCCTTACAGCACTAAACACTTTGAGACCTAAATCAGACGATTTGAGGACTAACTGCACTAGAAGCAGAGAGGAGGCTTTGATGTCCACTTACCATCCATTGAGTGAACAGTTTCAAATGCAACAATTTTAGGGGTGGATGGATCAGACTTTTTCAATAGTTCTCGAAGATGGTTGACATCATTATGGCGAAATATATGCTTTGGCACCCTGCTGTTACGGATCCCCTGGATCATGGAAGCATGGTTTCCAGAATCAGAGTAGATCTCACAACCTGAGGAAACAGCCCAGTTACATTTTAAGTATAGAAAGCATTAACTGATTCCTAGCTTTGCATTATGTACGGCAAGAGTTCAGGAAACAAGGGTAGCTTGTTCTTGAAAGTAATGCTTGCTCTTGATCAGAAGGGCAAGTTACAGATCATGAAGTAAGAATAGTATTTAAGGCTCATTTTAGGTGTTCAAACTAACACAAATGAGAGCTTCAGAAGGTGGGGGAGTTATCTTAACTCCCCTACCTTCTGAAGCAAGAGAGAAGTTCACCCCCTCCAGGGGGAGGACAGTAAAGATCCACTGTCTCATTTCCAGGTGAAGTTTAAATGCAAGAACAGAAGACTCTGCTTGTCTAATTCCTCCAGCAGTTCCTAGCTCATAGATCTCAATCTCAGTAGGCTGATACTGTGATTTGTGTTGAACATTACTTGAATATGGTATGAAAAGTATCTAACCACACTCTGCTGGATGGATTAGGATGAATCCTCACTTTGGACAGCTATTTGCAAAACATACTCCCAACAGCTTGGGGCAGGGCTGTGTTTTTGTGGCAACAGAGGTGCAGTTTGAGATCTCACCTGGCAGCATTTTAGCTAGAGTGAAGAGAGTGGAGTCATTGGCTACAAAGCAAGATGAGAACAACAGTGCTGCATCTTTTCCATGAAGATCAGCTAATTCTTTTTCCAAGTCGACATGAAATTTACTTGTTCCTGATATGTTTCTTGTGCCTCCTGCTCCAGCACCATGTTGTTTCAGTGTTTCCCTAAAGAGGGCCCAAGAGAGGCATTAGCATTGCTGTGTGACACACAGAAGAATAAAGGATCATTGCTGAAAACATTCTAGTACATAATCAGGACTGTTCTAAAAAAGAACTGGCAGCAAAAGGCAGCTGTTAGATCTTTGAGCAACCTGCACACTCAGGAGTCCAGTAAGGTCAGAAATCAGTGACCAAGTCGAGCTGCAATATAACATCCAGTTTATCTGGTAACATTTGGGGGTGTCTAAGGAAGATCCAAGGAGCACAATCAGTGACCAATGCACACAGTGCAGCCCGGGATCTCAGCGCTAAGCGACCCACCCCAGCTCAAGAGATGAGTGTAATCTTAACTGCACACCAAGAATCACATCAGAAGCAACTTAGTACAGAAATCAATTCTTCAGAAGCTTTCCCACAAAATACAACCTGAAAACACCTCTGAAGAACATGGCACTACTCACATAACTGCTCCACAGACACGAGGGTGCCGGCTCATGCCCAGGTAGTCATTGCTGCACCAGACAGACACCTCCTTTTTGGTGATCAGGGAATCAGTGTAGTCATCTGCCATGGGGAAGATCTGCGCCTTCCGGTTCACGGTCTTGAACACTCGGTAGGTGTGATCCTTCTTCTTCTCATCTATCTTTTTCTCAAAGAACTGATCATACTGGAAGGTGGATACAGCTGAAAGGAGACAGACACTTCAGCACACAGGAAATAATCACAACAGACCAGGCCTGTGGGGGTTTTGCCAGACATTCTTACATTTTGGCAAGTTATCCTGAAGCAGATGAGAGACACTTTCCGGTCTTTGCTTCAGCATAATATCCTTAAACTTCTTGAGCAGGCCACTCTGCTCTTCTCCCTCAGTCTCAATCTTTCTCACTGTGGAAGTAGCTGGTATTTTGGCAAATTCTGTACCTAAAGACATTGTAATAAATTCCACTGAGTTCGTTTGGTTTAAAACAAAGTAAAGTAAATTGAATTTAGGAGAGCAAGCATTTTAAGTTAAACCAACACTTCAATCTTCAGGAAGGACATGCCCAAAACCCCATGTTGATCCTGCTAGGATCAACTGTTCTATTTGCCTACAAATTTGCACTGGACAAGGCAGAAGGATTAGCCTTGCTAATAAATCACAATACAACAGGCAATTTCCTTACAACGTATTTGGTTCATCATGACTCAGAGAACCACATTATACAGCTACAGCATTTATCTGAAAGGATTGGTACACACCTAACTGAAGGCAGAGTTCTAGTCAGCTGCTTCCTTTTTGTTCTGTTAGCACAGGATTATTTTTTTAAAAACTATGCCACAGAAGGCAAACAGAAAAGTAAAATAAGCCTCCTGAGACAGGCAGCAAGGCTTTACTGATACTGCTGAAAAGTTCCTTCCTTTGAAGGACAGCCCTTCCGCACTACCACTGCAAGCCAGCCAACACCCTTTAGTTCCATAAACACAAAAAACTCACCCCAAAACCATTTGCCTACTTTCAAGCTTGGATTTGTGCTGGTACTTGCCTGGTGTCCTGACACTTTTCTCCATCTTTGGGTATAAAACCTTTGTCTAAACCAGAACGCCGGCAAAGCTCTCTTCAGATCTAAGCATCTGCTTGGGTGCAAGTGTAACAGCTTGACTCACACATCTAGAGCCAGCCAGCACATCAAAATACAGCTCACGGTATTCCCACATCAAAATCACCCAGGGAAACCCTGCACAACGTCACAGGTATGTCATTAACACCTACATTCTCCAGCAGCTTTTCCCTGCAGTCTCCCATAATCCCAACTGCATCGTTTCAGTGGTGCATGTCAGACCTGGCACGCTCCAGAGCCAAGTCAGGCACCAGAAGCTCTGGGGAGGAATCACCGCCTCAGTGCACAGAGAACGTACCTTTCCTGTCCGCCTGCATTTCCTGCACATCCTCCTGCAGTTCCAGGCTGGCTTTGCAGAAGACGTTGCTGTTCTTGTGATTCATCTGAGCTGCCAAGAATGGGCATTTGGTAGCTGTACTCTGGCTAGTGCTGGCAGGTGGGTGGCCAGCAGGAGGCTGGGTTCCATCTGCATTCTGCTGGGCCACTTCTTTGACATTTTTGGCTTCTGAGATGGGGGCAGAGAAGGGAAAACACTTTAGCGTCATCATTTTAATATGCTGACAAACTTTTCAATCCACTACTTCTGCAATTAATTTAGCAGGATCCATTCAGAATTATTTAACTGAGCAGTCACATTTTATTTATACAAGCACAAAATCCCAGTAACATCCAAGGGACATCTGCTTTAAGGTGCTAGATCTAGCACTGTACCCTTTGAGGAGTAAAAATATCTCTCTTTCACTCCCAGTGGGAATATTTAAGGAAGAACTGGATGTGGCACTAACTGCCATGGTTTAGTTGACATGATGGTGTTCAGTCATAGGTTGGACTCGACCTCAGAGGTCTTTTCTAACCGAATTGTGATCCTGTGACTTTTTTTTTCGAGGAGTTCAGAGATTTTTCAGCCATGCAGCTTCCTCTGCTGCAAGCCTCAGCTCCTTCCCCTGAGTTCCTAGGGAAGAATTCCCCAGGAATGTTCCCGAGTGGCGTGAAGGGCCACTGTACCACGAGAAACACCGCTCCGAGACCCAGCATCCCGGATCCCCACCCGGGACACGCCGCTGGGCGCCCCAACAGGCCGGTCCGTGATTCATGCCACGGTCACGAATTTCATTACCGCGGACATTTCAAGGATTAAGCAACCCGTGCCCTACCGCTGCCTATTCCAGAAGTTTCCTCCTGTGACATCCGATGTCTGTGCTATTTTTTTCCCCTTCAGGGGGCCCGTGTGTGACCCTGGGCTGGCTCCCCCGGCCGTACTCACCGCGGCGGCCCGCGGGGGTCTCCTCCTCCGCCTGCTGCCCGCGGGCGGCGGACGTGGCGAGGGCGCGGGCGGCCGGCGGGGCCGCCTCCATCATGCGCGGGCAGTGCTGGGCGTACAGCAGCAGCGACGGCCCGGCCTTCTGCAGGAACGCCTGGGACACACGGGCCAGGAACGGGCAGCGCCGCACCACCGCCTCCATCCTTGCTGCCAGACGGGACACCGGAGGTGACGGCAAAGTGACACCGGCGACGGGGAGGCGACACCGGGATGTGCTCCGGCACTGCCGCCTTTATAGTCCCGGGGGCGCGGCGCAGGCGCGGCAGGGCTGCGCAAGCGCGGGGAGGGATCGGGGGCCGGCTCCCAGCGGCTCTGGGGTGTTGTGGGGTGGTGTGAGGGGCTGGAGGCGTCCTGAGGGTATGGAGAGACCCCCGGGGGTCATGAGGGACTGGAGGAGTTCCGAGGACAGGGAGAAATTCCCGGGGGTCGTGAGGGGCTGGAGTGGGTGAGGACGCCTTGGGGGAATAGAGGCGCTGTGAGGGCGTGGGGGCGGCTGAGCTGCTCCCGCGGCGCTGTGAGGGCACGGAGGGGGCTTGGGGAGCTACCGGCGGTCTGTGAGGGGATGGGGGGCAGCCGGCCCTGAGCGGGGGCTGTGTGGGCACGGTCCGCACGGGAAGTGCTGCTCTGGGCTTCCCCTGAGCCCCAGGCTGTGCAGTGCTTGTTTCCCAGAAGTTTTGGAGTCCCCAGGACAGGAGACTGGGGGTTCGTGGGAAAAGGCGAGCTCTGAGTCAGCTGCGTGGGGGAAATCCAGCCCTGCTCGGACGCGTTTCCTGTCTTCTTCTTCCTAAATGCAGCTCTGGCTCCCTGCAGAGCCCCTGCCCGGGGCCTCAGGTGGTGGTGGTGGGACCCTGAACTCCTCTCGCTTTTTCTACAGCTGGTATAAATCTAACACCTTTTCTGTCGGTGATGCTCAGACTTCCACCATTGCGTTTTTGCCAGGTTGTGAAGGAAAGAACAATAGTAAGAAGTAAAATTGAACCCTTCATCCTCTGGTTTGCAATGGACATTAAAGCTTATTTGCTTAAAAGAGTATTTTGCGCCGGGGGGTAATGGTAAAAGGAGTTCTTGTTATGTGTGTGGCCATTCAAACCAGAGTAGTGCTACTTCCTGTAAGCACTGACTGCTCAAGTATGGAAAGAACGGAGAAGGAAAAATGAGAACACATTTTTTTCCCTCATCTTGTGAAACAGTTTCACGGAAGGCAGGATTTGGGTAGAGAGCCAAGAGCCGTCTTGGGCACTTTGGGGCAGGAGTGGGTTTTGGAACAGGTGTGGAGTTTGGAGGAGAGCTTTTGTAAAGGTCACTCTTACTTGACTCTTGCCTTGCATGAATTCACATTGTGTAGTTAATAGAAGGTGCTCATGTAGAGTGATCAGAGAAATACAAAGCCTGTGTAGGACTGTGGCTGCTGAACACAAGTTTGGCTGTAAAAAACACTTCTAAAATTGTTGGTTAGCATTTAGATATTGCAAATTAATTTTTAGACAAATCCTCTTTCAGAGGGCAGGGGGACAAACCAGTAAGGTATTTGCCTGACCCTCCTGTATTCACCACTGACTTGCTTTGAGGATGTTGCATGCAGTGTGTAAACTTTGGGATCTGAGTAAGTTGATCAGAAGGAAAACCTCATAGGCAAATGTCAGATTTGATGTCAGCTCCAGTGTGTTACTAAGCTCTGAGGTAGGAAATGGGACAGAGTTCTGCCCTCATGTACTGCTTACAGAGCCGTGAAGAAGTTAGCTGGGGCTTTACAAGGCAGGGTGTGGGATTTGGGTTTTAGTAGGGCTTTAGTAGGTGTGTTTTAAGCACAGTTCACTTCTTGCTTGTTAGAAATTAAACACAGTATCATGTAAGAAGTCTCAGTGCTAAGATCTTAACTCAGTATTTGTCAGTGTAATGTATCACTGGCATCATTAAATCATATATATGTAGTTTTAATTTGTTCTCTAGATAAATGATTAAAGTAGGGCAGTGGTTTTAACCTCAGCCTCTGTAGCAGTTATGATAGCAGAAGTCCTGGTCATTTGGTAATACCAGGATAGTGTTTCGAATTATTAGTTCACTTACTCATGAAGAATTTATTTTTGTTTGTTTGTTTTTTCCCCTCAACTGGGTTTTGGCCTCAAGTACATGCCTCAAGTATTTACCAAAATAATAGTTAATTAGTACTTGAAGTTTAAAGACACCTGATCTATGTTTCAGATTACTGCTGTCCCCGTTCCCTGGAACATCAGCATTTGACTCCCTACCCTGAAGCTTTGTATCACATCAGTTACTCTAAAAGTTGAGGGAGCATCACGGCATTCTAACATGTGGGTACCTGACAAGTGTCCTTAGAGCACAGTGTGTCTGGGCCTAAGGGATCACTCTTGTGCTCCTTGGTTAACTGCAGTTTTAGCAACAGAAATCAAGTCCCAAATGCTTGATTTATAGTATGTTGAGAGTATTTTTCTTTCTCCTCCTGTTTTTCCCTTATTAACTGTCCATGATACTTAGCCCAGAGTGAACATGGGTTTTGTTGTAAGAGACACCAGAGAAAGGTGTTGTGCAAATGAGCACAGATCTGCTGCAAGAGGCTGCAGAGCTCGTCTGCCTGGACACCTGCCACAGCAGGTTAGATCCCTCAGAAGTCTGATAATCCTTCTTTATCCTGGTAATCTGAGCAGCAGCATCTTGCCATTTTGTAGGGCTGAGGGATTGAAGTACATTAGTCTGCTTGGTTGCTGGAATTCAGAGACTTGTGGGTTTGTATTCAGAAGCGCATGTGAAGCCTGAAGAGCATCTGCTTTTTACACAAACATCATTCAAGGCTGGCAGCTGAGACATGGTGACCTTGGCTACGATCTGGAGATCTCCAAATGGAGCAGAACTCTCGGCTTTCCTGTCATACTCCCCTCCAATCTGTGCTGTTAATCAAACACTGCAATAACACTTCTTTTAAAGCTTGGTTTTGGTGAATTTATTTAACCTTGTGCATGACAGGAATTGCGCAGAGCAACGGAGCGACATTAACTTGACCCTCATCTTGGAGGGCTGCTGAAGGAACGTGTCCTTGTCAGTGCACAGAGCTGCCTGCGAGCTCTGGGAGCAACAGAGCAGGGAAAAGCTGGGAAAAGGGTGTCTGTCAACTGCTCTGCCAGTGTCCTCCCTTTGGAAATACTGCCAGAGCTTATGTGTTGAAGGTGAAGTAAATACTAATAAAGCTGCCGTTAATTAAAATTTCTTAGGGCTTCAGTGGATTAATTAAACGGTGTTTAAGGATGTTAATTGTGGCAATGTATTACTGCCATCCTACAGGGCTCAGGAGAAACTGACATGAGGTGCCACACAAATGCTGTCTGCCACAGTGCAGGAGGAGGACAGTGCAGCAGGGCCAGTGGCTGCTCAGGAGGGAACAGGGAGCCCATCCTGAGAGAGAAGAAGCAGGCTTAGACTGGAGAGAGGCAGCAGGTGCAGAGGGCAGGAGAGAAGGAATGGCTGCTGGAGAGTATGGAAAGGGCAGAGTAACACAAAATAAAGGAGGAAAAGGGTTTAAGCAGAGGGGATAGCACTGGTGTGAGAACAGATTTATTCAGCTGGCCCTGACAAAATTTAGGTCAGAAGGTGGGTAGTTCCTTGGTGTACCTGTGTTTTGGAGCAGCCTTTGGAGCTGGTCCCTGAGACCAGATGGATTCAGCAGAGGAAGCTCAATCTGCCTGAAAGGCCTGTGTGTTGCGGTGGCAGAGGAAGAGAAGGGAAGACTCTCAGCTATCCTGAGAGCCTCTGCTGATTTTAGTTTGCCAAAGCCCATTCTGTTCTGATGATTTATCAGTTTCTTAGCTAAATAAAACAAGGTTAAATTCCAGCAGTTTGGGAGGTGGGTGAGAAGCCACAGAAAGCGCTTCCCATATAGAAATTAAAATGGGGAAAAAATTCTCTGCCACAAGATCGAGTTGATGTCTGCAGATGTCTATGAAGAGTCGCTAGTGAAGATGGTCTCTTTCCATGTTACTGGTTTACCACGCAGGGTCAGGTGTAAGTTACCTTGAATACTTCCATCCCTCTTTTTTCAAGCATGTTTGGCCCAATATTCCTGGAAACAGAACTTGATTCACAGGTTTGTAGCATTCATCAGCCCTTGCATTTGTCTGCAGGTAGCTCCTTTCATAGGATTTTCATGAATTTTGTGCTTTGAAGAGAGCATTTAAATACTTAGCAGAAAAGCAAGGGTCAGAGCCCCTCTGCATTCAGCCTGTTCAAATGAAAGCCTATAACTGCACCATAATTAGCAACATCTAATCCCTTTTGCCCACTTCTGAAGTCAGGGCTGTGCATATTCCTAATTTTTTCCCATCCAGTCAGTGTCAGAGAGGGCAAGACAGAAAAACAATTGCCCCTCCTCACACACAAACCCCTGTCTATATTGAGATCTGAATTTTCCAAGGGAGTGGGTGTGATCCTGACATCTGGATTTAGTCCAGACTCAGATTCCAGGCTTAGATCTGAGAATTTCCACCTCCGGTCCTGAGACCAGCAGTTCTTAGAGAGGATTTAGTTTATTTACCTTTTAAGGCAAAATTGGAAGCTTGTGATAGCAGCTGCATAGTGACAGTTCTTCCCAAGCTGAATTTCTTTATCATGTTTCCTGATTTGGAGCCAGTATCTTCTTTACATGACAGAACAGGAAATCTCCTTTCTTTCTAGGACCCTCTAAGCAGCAGAGAATTTGAGCAGGCTGGAGGAGCTGCTGGATGCTGAGGCTCGTGTTGCAGAGTGGCTGAGCAGCACCCCTGTCTCACCGACATGGGCCAGGCAAGATCCGTACCCATCTTGTACAAAGAAGTGTGAGTTGTTGTGTTCCCTGCTGTAATGGATCTCTTAAAATTCATGCACTGCGCGTGGGTCCTCACAAGGCTGATGGGTCAGGACACTTCTCCTGTCTGCCAGGCCCCAGGAGCTGCCCACTGATGCAGAGGAGTTTGGTTTCCTGGCAAAGTCCCATCACAGGGGCATGAGTCAGGCTCAGTCCGGACAGCAGAAGCTGTTGCCACCCTCATACAAGGTACCTTGCTGTCCCACTGAAGGGCACCACCCCACACTGCTGCTGCAGTCTACAGCCCAGCTGACTGACACGTCCAGCAGTGGCTTATCCTAAGTCCAGAATATCTCCCTGATGTCTCTCCAGTTGCTTCAGATGTGGAAAAATACACAATAGTCTTTTTTTCCATCTTGCATTGTTGAGTTTGTCTTGCTTTGTGCAGTACATGGCAGGAAATGATACACTAATCCTTCCAGCTACTGTGAGCTTTGCTGCACTTGCCATGACTTGCCTCCACACCCTCATTTCCTCCTCTCTCACACAGTTTTCCTCCTTCTCTTAGAAAGAACCAGTAGACCCCAACCAGTATATTTTTAGTTATGGTTACTGAAATTATTCAGCCTGTCATTTTTCTTGCATATCTCAGCCCTCATTTCTCCTCATTAGGTACTCAGGCAGAGACAGCACCTTCTACATCCAGTTTAGGAGCTTGAAGTCTACTCAACAGAGAGCAGAAATACCTTAGAAAATGTGGATTCGGGTGCTTCCTGTATTGAAGGTGTGAGAGGGTGGGGAAAGGACTTGTCTCTTTAGTCAGAGCTCTCTATAGCAATCTGGAACTGGGGTTTCCAGAAAGGATTTATGTAGATAGTCTGCTCCTCTCTATATAGGAAGGACAGCTGTCAGAGGAGAGAAGTTTGTGTCTCCTCTTTGAATTTAAATGCTTTAGGCCCAGAAAGACACTCAAGTCATGCTTATGTAGTAAAGTGTCTTTGCTACACCAGGTATCTCTAGTGACAGCCCATAGTGCTGCTCATACTGTGGGCTTTGGCAGGAAGGTGGAAATCAAAGCAGAAGGGGGGTTGTCCAATTCCTTGGAAATAAGAAATCAACCCACAGCAGTGAAAAATGCTGTGCTGGAGCCTATGGGCTCTCTCCCTTAAAGCAATGTCAGTGTTAGGAGTTTTCTGTGGAGAAGAAGATTGCTAGAAATCAAGGAGCATACCTTGTTCTCTCCCTCTTGTCCTCTAAAAATGTGCTGGGTTTGGCTGGGATAGAGTTAGTTTTCTTCATAGCAGCTTGTATAGTCTGTGCTTTGGGTTTCTGATGAAAACAGCAACGATAACAGAGGGATGTTTTAGTCATTGCTGAACAGTGCTTGTGCAGTGTCAAGGGCTTTTCTGTTGTTATGCTGCCCTGCCAGCAAGTAGGCTGAGAGTGCACAAGAAGTTGGAAGGGGACAAACCCAACTGAGCAGAGGGATATTCCACACCATATGACATCAAACTCAGCAGTTAAACTGGGAGGGTGGAGGTCGGCTGGGGCTGTCATAGCTCAGGGACTGGCAGGACATCAGTCAGTTGGTGGTAAGCAACTGTTTTCTGGTGCATCATTTGTTTTCTCTCTGTTGTTTTTGTCCTCTTTTTTAGTTATTAAACTGACTTTGTCTCAACTCACAAGTTTTTACACTTTCACACTTCTGATTAGCTCCCCCATCCGACAAAGAGGGGGGACTGAGGGGCTGTGTGGGGATTTGGTGTCTACTGGGGTTAAATCACAACCAAAAATCCTCTCTCTGACTTGTCTACCTGTCCCACGGGCCTGCCATGGACACCTGAGAAGGCAGTAGCATAATAAAAGTGTCCTCACTTCTCCCCAGTCACCGCAGACTCAGTTTGATACAGTAAGCTAAATCCTTTGTATAAATTTATGTCGTTTTGTTTGTCAAAATGAAGATTCCCCGACTGGGCAGTTTTTAATCAGTACTATTTCCTGCAGCCTGTACATGCTGCCTTTCTGTTCCCAGGTGTAGCAATACAAGTAAGATTGCCTTTTCAGCCTGGGAATAGGGATAAAGGCAGCCAGTGAAGTCCTAATAGTCATAGTACACCTACTAGTAAGGCTCGTTGTTGTGGTTTGTTTCAGCAAAGGCTTGCTCTTCTTTTATGCATCTAGTAATGTAATTTCTTCTGCAAAGATCAGTGGAATTCAGTGATGTAAGGAGTAGCATTTCAGAATGAAATACCTGCTGATGACATGAGAAGGTGGGGAAAAATCCCGCTCCTGACTAGAGCCAAGCTGGGTGTTTCTGTGTAGGTGTTATCCCATGAATGAGTACCCAGAGAGGCAACAGAACTCTGTTACCTGAGTGGCTTCTCTCCTTTTCCAGTTTTTCCATAGCATTAGATATTGCTGGTTGTGAGGCAGTTTTAAGAATTGTCTTGGAGAAAGCAAGCAGTAACAGAGTAAAGTGTAAAGCAGTTTTGATCTTTCATTGTTTCCATCAATGGCCAGGGAAACTTTATAGTTTTGTAATTAGTTGTAGTTAATACCAGATGCTATAGTTGTACAGTCAGAATTAGGTCCTTGAAAGAAGTAATCCAAAGGGTTGAGATGAAGTGGCCAAGCAGTAGAGCAGAAGGGTGCCTCACATTTAAGTAGAGGTGTTCCAGACGTGAAAATAGAGCGTGAAAGTGTGTGGTGACAGGGGGTATAAAACCTCACAGAGCCAAACACTCTCCTGTGAGTGGAAGAGTCTGTGTAACATCACAGCCTGTGTGCATACCAGAAAGGTGGAAGGATGAGTTTACAGCCTTCTTGGGGTTCGACTCCAAACGCTTCCACCTCCCAGTGTGCATTCTGCCCATGGGGTTTGCTGTGCTGTTTTGCAATAACTCTTGTTGCTTAACCTGTGAGGTGCTAGACATACTATTCCTCCTTGTGCACTGAAGATTACAGATAAAGCTAGAGGGTGGTGATAAGGTATTAAAATGAGAAGAGTGTCAGCTGTAGGGAAGAAGGGGCCTTGTGCTGAAATATTAAGGGAGGAAATTAGCACATCGTATCTCCAAATCTGAACTTGAAAGCTGCAGATCAGAGAAACTCTGTGACTTATTGAGCTTATTGGAGTATACAAGGCTTCCATTCCTTGTTTGCTTTTGGAGTGAACTCTCCCAAAAGCTGCCAAGTGCTCTGTGTGCACTGTCTTACAAACAGCCTCAGTCATGCAAAGCTCTGGGCTCTACTTCCAAGGCTCCCGGGCCGCTCTGCCTGCCAAGCAGCACAGGCGGTACCAGGAGGAGTGTGAGTGAGGATGCCAGGACAGCTGGACTGGGAGATTTCTTGGAGTACTGTGACCCTGCTGGCAGCCTTGTCTGCATTGGTTTGTTAGTCCTGATGGTTCTGCAGCTGCTTTGAACATCATTCCAGCTGAGATCTATGGGACTAGAGGACTCAAAGGAATGAGCTTGGTGTGCTGAGCAAACCTAGTTGTGTCGTGTTGGTTTGGGGTGATGGTAATGGTGGGAAAATGTGTTGCTCTTGTGTCTCCAGATGTGGTAAAGAACTCAGAGCTTTTAAGTTCTTTTCAGGAATCTTTCTGCCTAACCAGGGGAGATGCATGTGCTCTCTCTTGGAAATGCATCTTGTCCCAGCCCTGGGCAAAGAAGATCAAAATTGATTCTAGGGAATGTCCTAGAAAGAGATGGAAGTGCAAACATTACATAACATAACAAAAAGGTTGAGAGGGATCAGCTGAGACATTAAGATTGAAATGGCAAAAATACAAACCTGAGGTTAAGTCATTCTCTCTACTTCTGTGCCTGGTTTCTCATGTCACACTGACTGTAAGAGCAGACCAAGGGAGAGTGGAGAGTTATTGCTGGCTTAGCACTAGTGATGGATCATGTGTAGTGCAGTCCCTCACCCACATGCACTTGGATGAGGGAGAACAGTGCATGTCTACAGTGATGGTGCATATACTGTGAGTTCGATTGCTCTGCTTTTCAAAGTTTCCTTGGATAAAAATACTGTTTTATATTTACTTGGCAGCTTTTCTCCTTTCTACTTGCCCTGGTTTAATTGTGTCTGTTCCCTGGTGTGCTGTCAGTTGTGCATGTTGGGGAATACAATGCCTTTGGGGGTGGTAGTGAGCAAAGTGACACCTTAATAAGGGTCCTTGGAGACATGGCTTTAGTACTAAGCTGTCCCCATCTCCCAACAGTTGTCAGTGTGGGGCTTATTAATCGCCCATCTCTCCTTTGAAACAACTATTTTTAATGCTCCTGCTCTGTGCTGAGTCCTCAGAAGCCCTTTTAGGTGTTGCTGCTTTTGCTGACAGTGGCTGCTTTTTAATTGCTCAGGTAGCAGCAGCAGGCCTTGAAAACTCAATCAACATTATCTCAGCTTATCTCGCTGTCACCAGTGGATTTAAGCAGATCAAGACATTCATATGGATCATGTGTAGAAGCAAAACACAACCAGCTGTAGAGGCCAGGGCAGATGACATTTACCTAGACTGCTGTCCCAAGTGCCAGCCCCCCCTGCCCTTGCCCTCAGTCAGTCTCTGCTCCCTGCTGGCAGATGGGCTTTCCACTGTCATGGTCAGGGCCAGCTCTTTCTGCCAAGTGAACAACGTGGCTTTGCCAGCATGTGACCTCTCCTGGCGTCAGCTGCAGTTGTCAGGCCCTTTTCTCTACTGGCCTTGGTGCCCCTTTGCAGCTCCCAGGGCTGTGACTGCCTCTGTGCCAGCTGAGGCAGCGCAAGCAGAGAAGCTGGTGTCTCTTAGCTTCTCCCAGAGGAACTGTGGGAAGAAATGCCTTGGGACAGTACACCCCACCCAGCACAGGGATGCACAGGGGAGAAAAGCAGGGCTGCAGGTGAAGCACAGCCCAGGGAGCCAGGGTTCAGCTGTCCATCAGGATTTGGTACAGCTCCTCTGCTGGAGCCTCATGTCTGCCTGCCCTGGTCTGTTTTCAATCTCGTCTCTCTCCTGTGTCATGGATTATGTCAGTGTGGTTTGGGCAGGGGCTTGTGAACAGGCTCTGGGCTGCTGTGGCTTCCTCAGGGGAGATGAGGAGAGCCTGGTGTGTCTGCTGGCTAAAAGCTTGGCAGGGAGCAGGCTGGGCAAAGCAGCTGCTGCTTGGCTGGGGCCTGGCATTACCCCTGGCCTGCTTCTGTGCTTAATGAGCCACCTTATCAGTTCCCCATGGCAGATGGGGTCTCTTCAGGATTAATTAAGGATCATAACTGTGACCTAGTTACCAGACTTGTACTATTGTCACTGGAGCTCTCTGAGCCATCAGGCTGTTTGAGAGAGCTTCTTACCCTTGCCTGCTCTGGTTACTCGCTCTGTGTATCCTTCTGGGACTGCCTCTGAGCCCCAGGCAGGATCACATTACATTAATTTCTCTAATAGATCCCTGCTTTACCCGTGGGTAGGTAACTCGCTGCTTCCTGCTTGCAGTGTCACAGTCAGTGTGGGGATTAGATATGCTGACACACCTTTCCCAGGGTTGTCTCCTTTTTGGGAGCAGGGAGAGATCGGCTGCAAGACGAGGGAGGATGGTGCTGGAGACAACATCCGGAGACAGTCCAGTTCCATGCTGCCATACCTGAAACCATATGGATACTGAAAGGTCATCCCAGGGCCTCTCTTCTCTTGGCTACTCAAATCTTTCTCATTTCTAGTTTGTGCTTTATTGTAGCAAGCCTTTGGGGATGCTCCCCATAAAGAAGCAGGAATGATAACTAGAGCTTGAGAAGCAAATTGAGTTCAAGCTCTTCTAACCCAGCTTTTCACCTGCCAGATTTTCAGGTAGAGCAGTGTTCCAGCTGGCAATGTCTCAGTCCTGTATTCCTGTGCTCTGCAGACCTGCTACAGCCCAATCCTTCCTTCAGCTGGGGAGAGGTTTGCACCACAGGGATCTTCTTGCTCTCTTCTTCCCTCCGGTTGCTGCTCATTTGGTGAGAGTTTGCCTTGCCCGCTGGGTTGAGTCCCACACAGCCAGGCCACTGCATGAGCTCCCAGCCTCGTGCACAGGGACTGCACATGGCCTGTGTACTGTTCACGTGAGGAAGGTTTGTGTTCCTGAAGCTCCCCTCAGCCCCCCATGGAGCTTTACCAGCCTGATATTCTGCTCAGGGTCTGACCCTATTCCCAGTGGGATCCCAGCAGCTCCTGCTAGTTTTGGATAGAGGAGCATGAAGGAGGCTGTGGAGTGGGACCCCAGGGAAGCAGCACTTTGTCCTCAGAAGCCCGTGTGGAGGGGGAGCTGCCTGGCTTTTCTTCTCTGCCTCGAAAAACATCTCTCGTGTTCCAGTGACCTGCTTATTATGTAGGTCAGCATCAACCAGAAAAGAAAAACAATTTCAAAAGTAGGAGAAATCTAGCATGAATCCTCCATGGAGCAGTTCTTTCTGGAAAAGCAAGGAAAGGCTTCCTGGGGGAGGTGGCAGGCAGCATGGCCTGTTCTTCCACCCACCCTGGGCAGAGCAGTTGAAGAAGGGAAGCTCTGTGGCTGTAGGGATGTGTGATAACCCTGAAAGCAAGCACAGTGTGCCTGTGATGGGGAAACAGTGCACTGAGGTAGGCAATAGGAACTTGACTTGAGTGGTCGGGGGTTGTTTGTCCTTTACTGACTTTCTTGAGGTTGGTTTTGGTAAAAAGGAGGAGGTTTCTGCTGGTCTTTAGTTTGGTCATGTGTATGCACAGCAGAGACTGGTGCCATGTTGCTGGAGGAGCAGTCCCTGCTGGGAGACAGCTGTCCTGCCGGGGTGAAAAGGGGACACAGAACAAGCAAATGCCTTTGGATGCCAAAAGTAAAACTGGGACCTCAACCAAAATTCATCTCAGTGTTGTGCCGGTGCCATTACCCTGGGGCAGCTCCACTGTGCTTGTAGCAGAGCTGACACCTTGTGATACCCACTGAGAAAAGAGAAAGCCCTTAGCATAAACGCCTGACTGTAACCTAAGCAAGGGACAACTTGCTCTGTGCACAGAAGGTTTGGTGAAGTCCAACTTCACTCATACTTGCCTCTGATGCAGTAAATCTTAATATCCTCACTATGCTCACTTCTCTCCCTAATCACCTAATAAATATCAGCTTGGTGGGAGACACCCTGTGCCTTGGCTAATTCTCGCTTGAGAAAGTGTGTGTGTGTTTGTGCTTGCTGGCCAGCCAGCAGGCAGGTGAGAGCTGCAGCTCTTTCTTGGCAGGAGCAGCAATGTAGCTCCCCTCTCTCCCTGCTCACTAAGGCATTTCTCTTTCCCTTCAAAACATGTAGAAACACCATGTTTTTGAGACAGCCAGCCTTGACAGGAGAAGCTAAAATCACTCAAAGGCTTCACTCATAATCAAGGTGAGGCAACACAATCTCGTAATTGTAAAATAAGATTTCAGTATGCTGCATTTTTGGTGATGAAAAGGTGTACGGGGAGGTGGGTTGTGCAGTGAGCAGAGGGCTCTGCCTGCATCTGCCTTGCTGGGTCCCCTCCCCATTCACCCGGCCTAAAGCTGACTGTTTGAAGCCTCTCCAGCTGCAGGAGGCTTCTGGCTCTGACTCTTGTGCTTGAAGGTGCAGTGACTTTTGCCCAGATCACAGGTTCTTGCAGAGCTGCTCACTCTGTTTCAGATACAGCCTCCTGCAGCCTTTGCTCCTTGCTTTGTACCAGCATCTGCTGTTCTGGCTTGATAAAGCATATTGGTCTGTGACTGGACTGTCCTTCCTCTTCAGTGTCTTCATCTTGGTGGTTTCTATTTAATATTTAAAGAGCTCTCTGCAGATCCCAGCTGTCCCACTGTCTAACCCAAGGGTAGGCAGTCCTTGTCTCATCACACCACGGTGGTCTGGAGCAGTCAATGCAGGAAGCAATACAGCAATGAAATTTTGAACAGAATGACATTTTTTCACCTGCAGTAACAGGACATCTCCCATGCTTTGTGAACTCACATGGAGCAGAGCATTAAGGAAGCAGGCAGCAGGCATGTGTCTTAGCTGGAGGCACTGCCAATGTGATCTGCCAGTGTACTGCACACAGCTTGGAAGTCTCAGTCAAGATGTAGGATTGGGGTACATTCCTAGCACAAGATTTTCTGAGTTAGTAGGGGATGGGTGCCCTGAGGCTGGGATTGTCACACTGGCTTGGTGGGTCCTTGCACAATGAGGCTGCTGTGTGCTGGAGACAGCAGAGTGCTGGAGCTGTCATGTACTTGTGGTGAGAGTGTTGGGGATGGCTTGTTATCTGTGCTTGGAGGAAGGGTTTGATTAGAAACTGTCTCATAAATGTGTGGTTATTGAATGAGTTGCTCCTTTAGTAAGCATGAGCCATCTCCACATATGTGACAAGTGCATCTGTCCTGGGCAGGCAACTGCTCTAAAGGAAAGCAGATGAGCTTTCCTCATCACAAGCTTTTCCTCATCAAGCTTTTTCTAAATTGCTCCCTGCATGGAGCAATTCTACAACAATATTAAACACAGCAGCAGGGGTGAGTCAAGCAGATCTTGTCAAGGCTGCCCTATTTTTTCTCTTTTTGGTTTTATTATAAATTTAATCTACTGTGCCACAGGGAACAGTGCTGTTCTCAGCATGATTGGTGGCAACAAATAACCACCCAGGAAAAATATGTATTGTGTGGTAGCTGGGAAGAACCTCCTGTTCCCAACATCTCCAGCCTATCTGGGGCTTGTTGCCATGAAATTGTGGAACTTAACTAAAGGATGATTGGGCTGTGAGAAAATCCTTTTAGCCACTGGTTAACTGAGTTTACATGTGTATGTCTCATTGTCTAGAAGTTGCTGAGACCATGAATTTAGCAAGATGAAGGGTCCAGCTCAGGTTCTTAAATTGGAAGCAAGGCAACCTGGTGTCAGAATGAACAGTGATGCTTTCCTGAGGGAATCTTGGGTGTTACCATCCAGACATAAACCAGTCCTGAGGTGCTGGAGGCCGGGTCAGGACCTATGCAGGCAGTCTGAGGTTCTTGCACCTCTTTGGGAATTGTGTGGTGTTGGTCTGGATAAGAGATGAGGTTAGGTGCCCTTGGACTTGACCCCTTGGCATGGAGGCCTCGACAGCACTCTGCCTGGTCTGGGGCTCTGCACAGCTTTCTGTTGCAAGAGCATGTCTCCCATTTGCTCAACTTTGCTTTGCTAATATCAAGATAAGTCTTGATGTTGTTCAATGTAGGTTTTTGCCCAAACCAGGAACAACAGTTTAACAGTTACTGTAGCCTCAGATCTTGTCAAACTTGTGGGCAGTGGGTGAGCTGTACTGGAACATGGAGGGGCTCTGAAGTAAACACCAGCCTGAGTCTTGAATAATGATTTGGGCTGCTAGCAAGTAGTTGTGCCATCAGTTACTTGTCTTGCAAGCTTCAGTTGTCCTGTGAATGAAACGACTTTGAATTAATCTCAAAGTAAAGGGTGCTTGACGAAATAAACCACCTTGGCTATTTGTGTTGCAGTGAGCTCTGCAACCTGGGGTTGTTCTTTCCTGCACACCCCCAGCCTGCCAGTGCTCAGGTCTTGGCTTCCACCTCTGGGGTGGTGCAGTGGCCCCAGTACAGACCTGGCCTGCCCAGGGCAGGAGTGAGTGAGGAGCACAGCTGGGCCCTGCTGGGCAAGAGAGGAAGGATTTGGAGATGACTGTGCACCTCTGGATGCAGGTTGAGGCAGGATGGGGTTGCTGGAACCTCTGTGTGATGGTTGTAGCATGCCTCTGCTCTTGCTGCAGCCTGCAAAGTAGGCCCTTGCAGCCTCTGTCTCTGTCCCTGCACTGCCTTGCCCAGACACTGCTGGGTAAAGCAGGCAGGACACTCTCCCTAGGAGGTGACTTAATTACAACCAGACAAAGCCTTAAGGATCACAGCCTCCAAGTAAGCCTCTGACGTCTCTGGTTGCTCAGCCCAGTGGAGTGGGACCGTGCAGGGAACTGGTTTCACAGCTCTCTTGTGCTGGGGGGACAAGAAAATAGCCCAGTGTCCCAGCATGAATCAGCCATCCATTTATGTCCAGCTTCTCCAGCAGTACCAGGCAGTCCTGCATGGTGATGGGCTGCAAGGATAAAGGACTGACTCTCCTCTTGTGACAGGAGGGTTTATGCCAGGCTGTTGTGGCTGGCTACTGTTGGTGATAGGAGAAGGAGACTTGGACTGAAGAGTTTCCCTACACTCTGGGTATTCAGGGCTGAAGATCCAGTTACTAGTGCTTTGTTCTGTTCAAGTGACTGTTCAAGTGCTTTGGTTTGGAAGGTCAGGCGACATCTCTAAGAATTGAAGAGATGAGCCTACAAACAAGAATTATCTGATTCGGTGCCTTTTCAGATTTGGTTTTGCAATTCTCTTGTGTTTTAAAGGACTTTTGCTAGGCTATGGATATGATTTGCTAATGGCTTCCTTTTCCATTTGTTTCAAGCTGAACTGCATGAGGGCACACAGTTGCGCTGTGGTTGTGCTGACTGCCTGCCAGCAGCTTTGAACATGATGGCCACGCTTCAGTTCAGTGAAAATCTCAAAGAACAGTAAAGCTTTTAAAGGTTCCTAAGGGATCTCTGAAACCACAAAGCCAGAGGATGGAGACCTTGCAATCCACTGACCAAGAAACAGGCTGTAGCAAACTTGAACCATGGTAGCCATGAGGAACAAAATCAATCCAGAAACTAATTAACCAAATACTAAATCCACGAGAGACCTGGCTTCCTTAGGTCTGCTGTTGATGGAGCTCTTTGCATGGCAGAGGAAACAAAGTTGCTCACCAAGTAGAAACTAAATGAGTGGAAAAAATTTCTGGATTGCCTGCAGCTATTTGCCAGTAGCATAAGGCAGGAAAAGGTTAAACATTAATTTCTGTCTATCTCTTCTGTACTTTTTTTCACTTGCCCAGTGCTAATTCAGTGTAGCAATCTGGAGGGTGGATGGCACACGCAGGGCTGGGGGGAGAGGTGCTTTTGGGTGAGGATATAGCCTGAATGTCCACCTTTGGGGGATATCCTGCCAGGCCAGGGCTGCTGTTGCCAGCTAGGCCAAATGTCACTGAGCTGTCAGAGTGAAGGTTTGGCCTTGGCAGCCAGGGTTGCTGCCACTGTGGAGTTACCCTGCTGCAGCCAGTCCCATTCTGTGCTGTGTGTCTGGACAGACGAGAAGGTGATGACTTAACCTGTGCTATAACCCCTGCCCTGGGTTTCTCCAGGCCTGTCACTTGTGAGTCACCATTTGTTTATTTACAAATGCACGCAAATGATATCAATGCAGAGTCAGGCTGTTACAGACACTGCTGTTTGGACATCAGGTTCTGTTTGCAGAGCAGAGGCAGAGCAGTTGCACAATCTGTGTGAGTAGTCACCCATTCCTACAAAAACCACACAGGTATCTCAGGTGCTAAATACCTGACCAATTGCTTGATCCCAAAGACCTGACTCTCTGCTTGCTTTTGCTATGTAGAGGGTTTGATTTTCCTGCTGCAAAGGTGTTTTACCTTGTGTGGGCTTTGTATCATCTTTCCACCTCCCTTACTGCATAAGAGCACTAGGTCAAAAGCTATAAGAGCACCACATCCATACAGCTGCATTTCACTTGGGAAGGACAGGGGTTGCGTAAAAGATAATGTTCAACTTAAAACAATTTAATGTGGTTGCTCATGCTTTTATTTTTTAATGCTAAAGCTTCCTCTCCACAGTCTAAGCCCAGAAGCCCATTGTGAGTGCTGGTGTCACCAACACAGCAGAGACCACGGCTCAGCTCAGGGGCAGCATTTGGTACCACACTGAACAAGTTGTAAGAGCTTATGGTGGGGTTGGAACGTTTACCTTATAATCATGACATCTGGAGGTGAGATGAGGGTACCTCTTTGTAGTAGCAAGGAATTGTTTCCATAACATACATGCAAGAAACATATATTCAGCAGTACGAGTAAAACGATGCTTTTTGCTGTTTGGTTGAAGTTGTAAGATCAAGGCAGCCCACTGCAGACATGTGGCAGAAAATCTGCTCTAGCATAGTCCTCAGCTAAGAAAGCTGGCCACAGACAGGTGCTAGGTGTTTGGCCTAGCTTAAGAGAGCTGGGAATCTTTGTTTATAATTAGAGTAAATAAGCCATGATGGAAAATTGTCATCCTCCTCTTCTTTGGGTCATTTTTATCCATGACACCAATGGTTGCAACACCGGTGTGATTAATCCCAAGCATGGGATTCATCTAAGATGTCTTTTCATGCGAGGTTAGATCATTTGCTTTCACAGTGTTGTAATACTTTACAAACAAGAAGCAGAGCCCTGTGTCTGCCCTCTTTGGGGATGGTGGCCTGTCTTTTCAGGCTCACAAGAGACAGAAGGAGGAATTGAATGCTTTGAGAAGACACTTTGAGAAACGAGCCTGTGAAATCCCACACTGCCAAGCGAGGCTTTGTTTTGCACAAACAACACTGAGCGTTGAATACTTCAGTCTTGGCTGACTGTATGTGACAAGTGAGTCAGAGCAAATGTCCATCCAGCTAGCAGCAGACTCTAAACGAAGATGCTGTTGGGCACTGTGCTCCTGGCAATCCCCTGAGCCAGAGGATATAGACCAGGAATTTAAAAAAAAAAAAAGTGTTAAGCATTAAAAGAATAAAAGTTCTGGTGAACTCATTCTTCATTGATGAACTTTTATGAACTTGCTTAGTTTAGATCTGAAACTTGGCAATGAGTTAAACAGTTCTGTGTCATTTGGAAACTAACTTCCTCAAAAGAAAAGAGTATATTTGTGTTCAATGTCAGCTGCACTTTCCTGCCCTCTAAACTCTAGGATAGCATATCACACTGTCCTAAAACTTGCTGGTCTTTAAACTCACAGTTTGAAAGCCATACGGTTTTGCTTTGGCTGAGTATCCTGTAATGTCAACAGCTTGCATTTCTGACATCTTTTGTCATGGTGTAAGTATTTATGGCAACCATGTTGTGCTAGAGAGATCTTTCCCTGAAGGTCAGGGCAGTTGCAGATGAAATAGCCGATCCCTTCCTCTGCTGGTCCTTTACTGTACCTCTGCAATTTCTAATAAATGTTTGCTGATTCGAATAATTACCTTTGGGGCAACTTGACAGAACTAAATGCTGCCAGCTCTAATTGCTCAATAAGTTGATTTAGTAAGTGAAGTCCTTCCCCTTTGCCTTATAGTTAGGACCTTTTTGGGGCACCTAGGTTTGCAATGAGGACTGCTCTGCTTAACTAGGAAAACAAAACTGGATGTTCTTAACATGAAGTTCTCCTACCCCCTGAAATCAGACACTATCTCTCTTCAGGTTAACACAAAATACTGAAAGATACATAATAAAAATAACAGGAGTTAGAAACAACTGGCCTGGCACCTCAGCTCTAATTATAACAGTGTTCGGCCAGTGCCTGCATTTGGCAGAAGTACTGGCTTCTGTGATCAAATCAGCCAGCTTGAACCAGTGCTTGGCTGTTCTCCAGGTTCAGTGTGGCACCTTCCTGGGCAGGAAAGGCCCTTCTTGTGCTGGTTCTCTGGGGAAGTCCCTCACACAGAACAAGTTTCAGTAGATCACTTCCTCATTCTGCTCCTCAGCTTCTACTTGGCACAGGCTAAAAGTTGCCAGGAGCTTGACAACTGGGCAGTAGCCATACAGCCCTTGAACTGGAGCCAGCCCGAACGCAGCTATGGCAGAGGCTGTGGGCTCTGCTCCCACCAGCTGAGGGTCTGGTCCTTCTGTGCAGCTGTGGTTATTCAAGGGACCAAGCAACCCCTGAGGAGCTGCTGAGTGTGATATTCCCCTTGTTCTCCTCCTGGCTGCTTGGAGCATCCTGAAGCCCAGCAGGTATTTTCCATTCAGCTGTGGTAGCAGGCTGTAATAGATAAATATCTACATATTCAGCAGGCTGAGCAGGAGGGTTTGTGCGTGTTTCTGTTTAGGCTGGTCTGGACTTTGTCATGTTTTGCTGCCCTTCCCAGATGCTTCCTTCTGCACTTAATAAAGTGGGGTATGGCGTCCCTTTTGGTTTTGTCTTTGGAAGAGTAAACAAAACAGAAGAGCAAAAGCCAGCTACTTAAGACATATTTCTCTGCTGTGACTGGGGAAAATCTCTCCTTCAGATACAGGCATGCACTGTTTGCATTGCTCATCCTCCTGGCAGGGGTTATGGGCTTTGTCTGCCTCACTTGGTTCAAGCCTAACCTTTCTGATCTTTCTATTTTTGAAATGCCTGAAATGCTGTTCCTTCCTCCCAGGGATCCTGGTTCCAGCTGCTTCCCACATCTCCAGGAGATGGTGAAAAAAGAACTCATCGGTGGGTCAAGGTATGGGTGCTAGACAAGAATGTGCTTGGTCTTGCCAGCGCTTGGTTTATCTATCAGACACATTGCAGGCCTGGCATTGAGCTGAAAGGTAGAGGCAGAGGAATGTGTCTGTTCTCCAAGAAGGAGTAAACCTGACCAAGAAATGCGGAGCTGGGTGACTTGCAGTGGGAAATAAATTCTTCTGAGAAGGCCTGAGGTGTTGCAGGAGACTCCTATGCCTACAGGCTTTTCCTATACCTCAGGATAACTCAAAGCAGCACATTGCAAACTCCCTGCAGCTGTAGCACCTCCCTTTTTTTTTTTTTGACTTGTCCATCTTCCTGTGACAACCAGCACCTTTCTTCCCCTTTCTACTTTCACAGGAAAAAAATCTCAACAAGTCACTTCCTGAAGGCTGAGCTGGGAGAGGTGGTGCTGTCATCACGGGATGCTGGCTCTTCAGGGTTTGCCCTGCTGCCAACAACTGCATGTTGCTGTTCCTTGTCTTCTGTGAATGCGTGGTGAGCTTCCCCCTTGGAGCAAGCCTAAATTGCTGAGGACTGTCTGGAGATAAAGCTGAAATCAAAAGCTGAATATGGGCACTTTCTAAGGGTCAGAGCATGTTAGGAACTGGCTTGTTGAATCTGTGTTTTGAATGAAGGATTCACATCCATTTGCAAAAGACTGGAGCTAGACAGTGAAATATCCTCTGCTCTTCCCACTTCCCAGCACTTAATACAGAATTAAAGCTCTGTTGCAGCAGTTTGAAGGATTCACACTTAGATATAAACCATTCTGCAGAGGAAATACAGTCATGTTTATACTTCTCCCTTGTGCTGCTGGTGACTCTCCCTCTGTTGACAAGCTCTTCATTCATTGGCATGACCATGACAAGCCTGCTTTTAGCACCGTTCCCAAACTTAGCCGGTGCTTAGAACAGATTGTAAGAGAACAGCAACCTGGCAGTGCTAACAAGGTGAGCTCAGGGGTTGTTCTGGGCTCTCAGCCGTCTGCTGGGTCTCTGTTGCCTCAGAAATAGCCTCCCCTCACACAGATCACAGAATGCTGCAGCCAAACTGCCTCACACTGGGCTGCAAGAGAGAGACAAGCAGCGGCTCAGAACTGGGTACCAAGACAGGTTGTTTGCATTGATCCTGCTGGCATGTAGAATGTTTACTCGACACAAAGGCTTGCTGCAATGTGTTTCAACAAGGAAAACACTTTCCCCTTGCTTGGCAGAACTCTTCATAGCCCATTGAAAGGCTAGTTTGTCACCAGGGAGCTTGTAAGGTGTTTCTCCAGTGAATCACAAAAGGTGCAGACTGTCATGGTGTTTCTGCAGGTGTCAGAGGGGCTCAGCTGGAAAGGTTTCCAAATGGGGCACTGGGATGTCCCAGCTGTCCCTGCTGCTCTTTGGGGAACCACTCCTGGGTGCAGCTGAACACAACCCAGACCTCTCCTTGCCCACAGCAGTGCAGGACAGCTCTGTGGACTTGCTCAGGTGAAAACCCACAGCTCGTTATCACTTCACAGAACCTTATTGTAACATCTGAGCCAGCCCAACCTTGAGGTTTCAAACTCCCCTAACTGTCCTCTTCAATACCCAGGTTTGGCTTTTGGCTAAGACTGAAGTCTCAGTTCTCATGTGTTTTTGGTTTTCAGGCTTGAACTGGTTACGACTGACTCTCCTCCTCTGCACTTTCTAGCTTCTATGATTCTCATATAGCCCCAACTTTAAGATGGACCATCCCCAGGTGCTGGAAGGCTACAAGCCAAGAGTGGGTCACAAAAGAAGAGCCCCAGCTGCACTGTGCCTAGATGAGGAGCTGGAGGAAAGCTGCCCCTCAGGAAGCTGCCAAGATCTTTGGCCTGTCCAGGGAACTGCTGCTGGCATGGAGAAGGAGGTGTTCACACCAGCTCCTGCACAGGACACACGGGTGTCTGCTCACAGAAAGCCTGTACATGCCAAGGTAATGCAGCTAATCCCTAACACGTGTCCCTGCATATGCAGACCCTGCACACCTTGACAAGCTCCCCCACTTCCCAGCTGTGCTGGAGAATGTCTGCAATGCCTCATCTCTGTCACCACCACCCAGCAGCCAGGCCCTGGCTGGCCTTCACCTTTGGCATAAGGGCTCGGCTTTCCCACCTTCCCCCTGTGCAGTGTAGTGCAGTCCCTGGGCTGGTTCCTCAGCTGGCCTCTCTCCCTGATATCCACAAGGACATTTCTGCAGGTGTCAGAGGGGCTCAGCTGGAAAGCTTCCCAAACAGGGCCCTGGAATGCCCAAGGCTGCAGCCATCCCTGCTCCTCCCTGGGGAACCACTCCTGAATGCAGCCAGACACGGCCCAGGCCTCTTCTTGCCCACAGCCCTTCAGGACAGCTCTGTGGACACTGCTGGGCTCTGGACTCCCACCGCTGGTGGCTCTGGGAGGGAGAAGCAACAAGTTGCCTTCAGCAGTTTCTCCTTGGGCTGCTCCCCCTGCCAGGGCCCCACCAAGATGTCACCTGCAATGTCCCCATGCCACAGCACAGGCACCACAGTGCCATGCCAGAACATTTATTGGAACCCACAGTCAGCCATGGCCAGTTGTCTTTTGCCCACTGACTGGGAGAACGAGGTATGGCTGTGCAAGGTGCTGGCCAATGAGGGAAGCTTCAGTCCACCTGTGAGAATAGAAAAGCGAGCTGATTCCCACAGGAACACCACCCCTTTCTGCTGCAGATGCACTGGGGCAGTGGGCTGACGTGGCTTCTCCTGGCCTTCCAGGACAGGGGGAAATTGTTCCCTGTAGCACTGCCATACAAGCGATGGAGGAGGAGCGGGATGTCCGGCCTGGCAGTGACAGACACAAGACCAAACGAGCTCCTTCTGTTTCCACTGAGAGCACGGGCAAAGACAGTCGATTCTTGCCCCTTTCCTTTCCACAGAAGCTTTGGAAAATGCTGGAAAGTGACCAGTTTCGGTCCATTTGGTGGAGTGAGGGTGGAAAATGTGTGGCCATTAACAAAGATCTCTTCAAAGTGGAGGTGCTGGGCAGGGGAGTTCGTCAGAGGGTTTTTAACACACGGCACATCAGGAGTGTTATTCGCCAGCTGAACCTCTATGGATTCACCAAAGTGCAGCGGGATATCCAAAGATCTGCCTCCCTGCCTGAATTCCTATCAGAGGAAGCAGCAGCTTCTGCTCACAGCCAGGTACAGCAGCTGTTCTGCACAGCAACCAACACTTGCGATAGTCTGGGAGGGGAGAGGGATCTTCACAGCAAATAAGGCCTTGCCATAGAGGAGATGGGGATGGGAGCAAGTGGCTTTCATTTCCTTTTCAGGCTGTGCTCAAGCAGGTTTGAGTGAGTCTTTCTGACTAGTAGAAACGCAGATAAGATACATTTTGGTGAGATCTGCTGAGTTGGAACCCATTAAAGGGACAGACAGATTCAGTGTAATCTGATTTCTCTGAATGTCTTTGCTACATCTTCTGCTGTACCAAATCTGAAACCTTTCTATGGCACCTGCCCAATGCCAAGCAGATGCATCCAAGGATCATGGGATTACCTGCCTGCTCACATCTGCACTGAAGCTGCAGAGAAATAGTGATATTTAACTTTTGAAAGCAGTTGTTCTGCCTTGCCCCCCAGGACGGCAAAACCCTAGTTGTGGTGATGGCTGAACACAATGGTCTCATAATGCTTTAGCCTGAGCTTTTGGTTCCATACAGCCCTCAGAGTCCTTTTCCTTAACCATGCTCCTCTTTTGCAATTCAGAGTCCTAGTTCTTGTAGCTTGGGTTTTTCCGGTCTTGGAACAGCAGCAACTAACTCTTCTCCTTGTTCTAGATCCTCTACTACTATAACCCCAGCTTCAACAGAGCACATCCCTGGCTGCTGGGAACATGCAAAAGGAGAGCTGCCCTCAAACAGAGAGCCCTGGGTGGTGCAGAGGGGTTGGATGAAAGGCCCCTCCAGAAGACCAGCTGGTCAGTGTGGAGGGACATGCAGGTGTCTGCTGAGGCCCATCCATCTCCACCGGCAGCTGCTCCCATGCTTCCAGAGCCTCCTGGAGCACAGTATGGACATGAAATCTAATAGACACAGCCTAATAGAGGTTATAATAAACTGTTTGAACAGTAAACCTTTCTGGTTGTCCTGTGCTATTTGAACAGTGGAAAACTCTCTTCTTCTGTAGTTCTGTGGCTTTAATGTCCCACTTGGCCTTTAGTGGCCTCGGTAAGACAGATGTCCCAGCACAAATGTGGCAATGTCATGATAGCACCAAGAGATGCAGCAAAGGCTGAGCTCCTGTTGGCACTGGACACAAGGAAGCCAGAAGCTTCTTTCTCTTTCTGAGGATAAGATGGTGGAAGGGCAAATGATCTGTGCAAGGAAGCAACTCGTTTGGGTGGTGGGCAGTGGGCCCACCAAGATCTGGTTCTGCTTGCTTCAACTGGCTTGGAAATACAAAGAAGCACTATCCCCTCACCCAGCTCAATTGACTGCAGGAATGTCTGGCTTTAGTAATCATAGTCTGTTCAGAGAGGGGAAATGGTCAGGGGAGATGGTCAGGTGGGTGCCATAGAGTTAATGCTGGTTGGAACAAGGGCTGCTCTGACGTTCTGCAAACAGGTGCATCCTTCCCCTCAGCATGTAAAGGCAGCAAATGTAACAGATATTGGGGGCTGTTCTGTGGTCTGCTCTGGTCACATTGACCTGCCATTCCTCTCTGCAACGTGGAGGAATGGGGTGTGGTTAGGACAGAAGCCAGCTCTGGGTCTTCAGGAGGTGCAAGGCTCCCAAGAGCATAGAGCTTTAAAAAGGGCAGTTTTGTGCTTGCCTGTGCTGACCAAACTCTGCTGTCAGCAGGAGTTTCTCTGGGAAAGCTGAAGTTCCCCTGCCCACTCTGCTCTCAGCATGGCTGAGTGTTCATCCTTTTAGTTTTTCCCATGTGATACTTCGCATGGACACTTGATACTCTTCAGCAGGGGCTGACTGATACCCTCCTCTAATCCACAGAGTGGGGGCCCAGATTTGGGATATTCCAGGACAAAGAACTTTTCCATAAGATTAGAGGCTTAAAAGTCAAGGCCAAATGTGATCCAGCCCAGTGATCAATGTTGTTTGGAAAGCAGCCCCATGGGGAGAGATGAATACTGGGACATGCTTCCATGACACTGGTAATACCAACCTGCTTTGTAGGTGGGTGGTGCTGGCCCATGCAGCATTACCTGCCCTGGCCAGGCCCACCCCAGCACCAGGGTCTGTGTGGCAATGCCCTGCTGGGTGTGGGAGTTGGACATGTGCCCCATGAGTGAGGAATTCCATGTTCCAAAGGTCTCAGCTACACTCCTGTGAATTCAGCTAGCGTTTTCCTAGCACCAGTTTTTGTGCTTTGGGCTCTGGATTGATGCAATTGTGAGTTCAGTACAGCATGAACTCTGCTCACCCCTGCAGGCACCAGCAGAGAAAGTTCAAGGACTGAAAGCAGCCACCTGCCCTTGGTCAGCAAGATCAGCACAGCTGGGCCATCTGTGCTGGAGACATTTTAAAGGCAGGTTTGATCTACATTCCTGTAACAAATTTTAGGATCTTATAGTGGCTTAAGACACTAGAACTGATGTAAGTGGTCAGAGACGACTTCGTAGATGCCGAGAAGGCTGCTGCTGGTGTTCTGGCCGGATCCAGCTTACCAGGTTTTCTCACTCCTGAATCCTTCTCCTCCTTTAGGCTAGTTCTGGAAAACGTAGGCATGTATGAGCTCCCTTTACTCCCTCTCTCTTGGATTGCTGAAGAACTCTATAGTTTCACAGAGAGTAGCAGTGTATTCCTCTGGTGCTCCAGCACATGTCCCCTTGTCCCCCTTCCCCTCAGCACTTCAGCTACACAGATGAGCAGTGAAAGTAGTACAAATCCACTGCAAAGACTAGGCAGCAAATAAAACAGAGTATTGCAATTAACACGGTGCTTTCTGACTCTCTGCCTAGCAGATGCTTCAGATCTGAAGCAGAAATATTTTCTCTTGGTGTCCTGAGCAGCACCAGAGCCCAGACTTTGCAGCCCCTTTTACTTTACAACAGCAAAGACCCTCTGCATGCCGAGTGCTGAGGAGAGGAGAGGGCTCCCCCAGCCTGTCAGCTGTTTCCTGCTGTTGCTATAATCAGCTTGTGTCACTTTCCTCCCTCTTTTCAAGGCTCTGATAACAAGAACCTGGGGCAGCCAGGTGACCTTTGGCTGAGCTTCCTCTTTAAACTCCCGTGGCTTTTGCTTCATTGCCTGGTTGTTATGCAGCAGTAAAGATTTGTTCTGATAGCAGCAGAGGCTGCTCCCCTTCCCTTTCTCTTTTTATGCAGCATCAAAGCTCTCTGAATTGAACAGATTTGCATTTAGGTCAGGACTTACTTGAGAAAAAGGTGGGGTTTTTTTCCTCCTGTCTTTTTCTTAACTCTGTAAGGAAGGGTAATAAGCACAAAGGCAGGTGGGAGAAAAAATAATGTGGGCTATAAATAAACAGGTTTGGCACACAGGGGAGGACAAAGTCATTAGTAAGAGAAAAAATAACTGATGTGGCAGCAAGCTACATCTTCAGCTGATGTAAAGCAGCTTCTCCCCATGGAAGCAAAGGGACTATGTCACTGTCATCAGCTGAGCTCCTCGGTGGATCTGGTCCTTTCTGCAGTGTCCAAACTGTCTGCAGCTGCCCCCTTCCACAGCAGCAGCAGCAAAGGAGGTTGGACAACAACTCTCTGTGGTATCAATCTTCATCTACACTCTTTGGCTCCTTGTAGCTGTGGGCTTGGGCTGCCTAAGTCCCTGCTGTGCTCGCTGGGTGCAAGGTGCCAATACCAGGGTGGCTGTCACACCCCAGATGGTCATTTCGACCTATGCCAAAGCACTGCAGAGTTGGTTGCCTAAGGCCACTGCCTCCATCTCTAGGATATATTGGGATGGGACACAAAACAGCTGTGAAAGACCCATGCTGGGATCATGGTGATCATGGAGATAGCATGACTTTCTTCTGAGAGTGCTGCTAGCAACTGGGAGACCTGGGTGTGGGTGCTGGTTCCATTTTAGCTTGTGTGCATTGCTTATGCCAACTCCATGTCTCTTGGAGCTTCCTTTGTAGATGGCAAAACACTTCTTCCCACCACTGATCTTGTTGAGAACCTCAGCTTTTTCAGAAAGAGTCTCATGCTGGCTTTCTGAAGCTTTGCATGCTGTCCCTTGGAATATTCTTAGAACTGCAAAGGTATGTGTAGAGACTGGTATGCTCAGCAGTTTAAGTATTAACAGGACACGTGAGAACTGGCGTTTGCACTATAGAATTGGTAAACATTAAGTGTAGTTGCTAAACTTCGATCCATTCACTCTAAAGAGAAATTCAGGGCTTTATGGATTGGGTTTGAAGTCAAAGGTTAACTGTAATTTCATGCAAGAACAACTCACCTGAATTCTGGGTGTGTTTGATGCTCTGCAACAGCTTTTGCTGCTTTGCAGCGTGCAGGGATCAGAGCCTTGGCAGGGCTGGCAGTGCAAGGCTCTGTCGATGTGACAGAGGGGGCAGATCCTGGGGCTTCTGGTCTCTTTCCGATTCACCGTGCTACAAATAAGCCCAGGGAAGGACTTGCTGAGAATTTCTAGATAAAGCCTAGTTGCAAGCTGGGAAGTGGCATTTGAGAGAGGCAAGCTCAGCGTTTTTATCACGCAGAGTTACGGTATTCTTCACAAACGAAGCTGCCCAGATTGGCCTGATTCATCTCCAACGAAGCCGTGGTGCATCTCATCCCGGCTTCCTGCTCGTTTTTCCCTCGTCATCCCAGGAGGGCTGTTTGAGGCCCCAGCCTGCCCCCCGGTGGCCATCTGAAGGACGCCAGGAGTCCCTCCGGCCGCGGCGACACCGAGGTGACAGCACACGGCCTCAGGTCCTCCTCCCTGGCTGGGCGTCAGGAGGGGGCTGGCTCCCAGGGCCACCGTTACTGAGGGATTGGAAAAAT
The DNA here is from genome assembly GCA_013398055.1 of Ifrita kowaldi. Classification (NCBI taxonomy): domain Eukaryota; kingdom Metazoa; phylum Chordata; class Aves; order Passeriformes; family Cinclosomatidae; genus Ifrita; species Ifrita kowaldi. The sequence goes on from VZRS01001921.1 coordinate 113,372, forward strand.
CCCATCCTGCCCAAACGCGGGGCAGATAATGCCACAAAGATGTTTAAACGTCTGAAATGGGCTATTCAAGACTCTGTCAACTCTACCACTGGACCCAATGCGTGCTTGTTGCTCCCGAGGGCCCCTTTTTGCCCCTTGAAATGCATTTTCTTTAATTCTTTTTCTTTTGACATTTGCTCTGAACTCCCACAGGTGAAAGTGTCTCGACAATGATCTGGTGTCACCTCTGGCTGTTGGTGTTGCGCAGTGGCACCCCAGGGCCGAGGACTTGGTAAGCAAAGTAACCATCCATGGCCACCACAGGTGCTGCCAGTGTGTTATCTAGAAAGAAACTTGGGGTGGTTTTTTGGGTGACAGAATCCTTCAATTAAAGCAAATGTTCCCATTTCCTGCTTTTATAAGTGGGAGTGCAATCACAACATGTTTCTGGTTTTTTATTTCTCTAAAATGGATTGTACAAGATTCTTTCAGACCTCGGGCATATTTAGCATCGTGTATATCTTCTTTTTTTATTTCAGCGCAGAGAAAGAAAAGTTAATACTCAAATGCCAAAGAATTTAATGAGGAACAGGTCAGGCCATGCTGGAAACTGTTTCAGATTTCCAGATCCAAAATCCATAGCTATGTGGGCAGAAAGGCCATGTCTGAGGGAGGAATGTATCTCTTCAGATGCAGTACCTCAAAGGGCAGGGAGGAATGCAGAACTTTTCAGACACACAAACACCCCTGAACCAGCAGCCTGTCTTCTGCGGGATGGCAGACAGCAGGGAGAAGGATGGATGGCTTCCCTGGGAAGACAAATTCATGGGATTGTGTTCATGGCTCTGCACTTATGAACAAAGCAGGAGTGATTCAGATCAAGTGAACCAGAACATCTCTTGATCAGATGGCTTGAGTGAGGGCTTGGGCTTTGTTCCCCCAGCCCCTGATTGCTGGGTCATTCGTGTATGGAGAGGAAACTACTGCTTTTGGGTCTCCTGCCAGAAATGAAGCACGTGTGTCCCCTGGTCCACCTCTCCCAGCTGGTTTTAAACCCACCAGATAAAAAGTGCAATCCCATTCAAGATGTTTGCAAGGACAACGGGTTGACATCAAGGAATCTCTGCTGCTTTGGGGCAGGAGATGTCAGGAAAAGGATTCTCCATGCTAGAGCTGCTGCTTCTGCATTGCAGTGGTCCAGGGAGCCACCATTCTGCAGGTGTCAGAGGGGCTCAGCTGGAAAGCTTCCCAAACAGGGCCCTGGAATGCCCAAGGCTGCAGCCATCCCTGCTCCTCCCTGGGGAACCACTCCTGAATGCAGCCAGACACGGCCTAGGCCTCTCCTTGCCCACAGCCCTTCAGGACAGCTCTGTGGACACTGCTGGGCTCTGGACTCCCACCGCTGGTGGCTCTGGGAGGGAGAAGCAACAAGTTGCCTTCAGCAGTTTCTCCTTGGGCTGCTCCCCCTGCCAGGGCCCCACCAAGATGTCACCTGCAATGTCCCCATGCCACAGCACAGGCACCACAGTGCCATGCCAGAACATTCCATTGGAACCTGCAGTCTGTTGGTGCCAGTTGGCCTTTGCCTGCAGGCTGGCGGGACACAGCCAAGCTGTCCAGGGCCATGGCCATGGAGCAACAGTTCTCATCCCTGCGCTTTCCACAGAAGCTTTGGAAAATGCTGGAAAGTGGCAAGTTTCAGTCAATTTGGTGGAGTGAGGGTGGAAAATGTGTGGCCATTAACAAAGATCTCTTCGAAGTGGAGGTGCTGGGCAGGGAAGGACAGCAGGTCTTCCACACACAGAAAATTAAAAGTTTCATGAGACAGCTGAATGTGTATGGATTCACCAAAGTGCAGCGGGATATCCAAAGATCTGCCTCCCTGCCTGAATTCCTATCAGAGGAAGCAGCAGCTTCTGCTCACAGCCAGGTACAGCAGCTGTTCTGCACAGCAACCAACACTTGCGATAGTCTGGGAGGGGAGAGGGATCTTCACAGCAAATAAGGCCTTGCCACATTTGCAGGTTGAAAAGAAGCCACTTTTTATAAGGGGGCTTATAAAAATGAGGGAGAAGGACTTTTCGTATGGGCAGAGAGTGACAGGACAAGGAACAGTGGTTGTATAGTGAAAGAAGCCAGGTTTAGATCAGATGTTAGGAAGAAATCCTTCCCTGTGAGTGTGGCAAGGCCCTGGCACAGGTTGCCCAGAGAGGTTGTGGATGCCCCATCCCTTGAAGTGATCAAGGCCAGGCTGGATGGGGCTCTGAGCAACCTGGGATAGTGAGTGGCATCCCTGCCCAAGGCAGCAGGGTTGGGACTCGATGATCTTTAAGATCTGTTCCAACCCAAAACTGTGTGATTCTGTGATGGAGGGGATGGGAGCGAGCAGTCTGGTTTTCATTTCCTTTTCAGGCTATGCTCAGGCAGGTTTGAGTGAGTCTTTCTGACTAGTAGAAACGCAGATAAGATACATTTTGGTGAGATCTCCTGAGCTGGAACCCATTTAAGGGACAGACATACTCAGCATAACCTCATTTCTCTGAATGTCTTTGCTCTGTGTCTTGCTGCATCAAATCTGAAACCTTCCTGTGGCACCTGCCCAATGCCAAGCAGNTCTGGAGCTGTGGGGGGCTCTGAGGCCGGTGTGGCGGTGGGAGGGAGTGCTGGGGTTAGGGGGGATTTAGTGCTGCTGTGGGGTGGCATCCTGCAGGAGGGGCTTGAGGAGCTTAATGCTGCTGGTGGCCCTGGGTCTGGGGTGCTGTTGCAGCTGGGGTTGGCCTTTGTTTGTGGGGAGCAGCACCTCTANTGAGAAATAGTGATATTTGGTTTTCAAAAGCAGTTGTTCTGCTTTTGAAAATCCTACACTGCTCTGCTCTCAGGAGGCAAAACCCCAGGGGTGGTGATGGTGATGCTTTAGCCTGAGCTTTAGGTTCTATATGGCCCTCAGTGTCCATGATCCTCTGCTGCAATTTGGAGTAACTTGGGGGTTTCCAGTCTTGGGATGGTGGCAACTAAGTCTTCTGCTTTGCCTGTTTTAGATCCTCTACTATTATAACCCCAGCTTCAACAGAGCACATCCCTGGCTGTTGGAAACGTGCAAGAGGAGAGGGGTCCTTAAAGGAAGGGGCCCAGATGCAGAAGAGATGGATGAAAGACCCCTTTAGAAGCCCAGATGGTCAACCCAAGCTTCATGGAGAAGCAGATTTGGGCTTCACACAGGCACCTGCTGGAGAGCAGTCAGTGGCCAGTCCACAGAGTCTAATTAATAGTGCTGTTCCTAGATAGAGCTGAACAGAGTTGGAAGAAATAGATTCGAGTTGGTATTAAACCATTGGAAGAATAAACCTTTCTCAATTGTCCTGTACTTTTTGCACAACCTCAGGCTGAGTTCCTATTTTGAACACTTGCAGACCAAGCAGAAGCAACTGATCTGCCACCAGCTGAACCATTTCTTGGAAGTGACCAGCCCGGTCACTCTGTTAGCCCTGGAGAGCACGGGCTTGTGGTGCTCCCCTGGCTGAGACCCGGGGACCGCCTCCATCAGGCTCTGGAGCCATTCAGCCCCAGAGCAGGAGTGAGGCAAAGGTAAAGGAGTCGGGTGGTTGGGCACTGACCGGGCTGCCCAGGGAGCGGCACCAAGCCTGTCGGAATAACTGATATAACAGCGCCGCAAGGGGCTTTCCCCAACGCCCTGAGCCCCTTGTGAGAGGCCGGCTGTGCTCAGAGAAACCGGCTTTGCTCAGAGGAACCGGCTCCCACGGCACGGACTCGTTTCACGGCCCCGAGGAGCGGCTCCCGCCCCCAGCCCGCCATGGCGGCCCCTCAGGCGCGGCCCGCCCCTGCCCGCTCCTCGCAGGGCGGGGCCGTTGCTACGGGGCGCGCGCGGCGCGGGAACCGAACGGCGGCCGCGGGGCGTCATGGCCGCCCTGTGCCAGGTGAGGGCCGGCCCGGCCNTAGGCTGTTGGAGGGGTTCTGGATCTGCGGAGACCTGGTGCTGGGTGTTGGCGGGGGAGGGCTGCCCTGTTCTGGAGGTGGGTGCTTGTCTGAGCAGGGAGCTCTGGTTAAGTCCCGAGTGGGAGAAGGCTGTGGTGGGGATTGCCAGGGGGGCAGGGGCAGTGTATGTGAGAGCTGGGATTGAAGGCTGATCAGCCTGGCCTGAACTCTGGCCAGTTTTCAAGTGTTAAAGCCTCTTCTAATGGTTCTCTCGGGACTTTGCTTGCTTTTTTGCCTGACCTCAGGCTTTTTTTGGCCTTTGCGGCAAGGTGCTGTGGGAAGGGTTGTGTGTCAGTCTGTTTTGCTGCAGTTCTCATTCCTCCTGCGTGTTTCAACAGGTGTGTTAAATCTGGCGAGTTTGCCTCTTTTGTGCAAATAGTGGCCTCCTGTCTACACCTGAGCTGAGCAGCTGTCAGAGCAAAGCTGAGCTTGGCTGCCTGCTCAGGTGCTCGTGGACATGGCTTATCTTTCTATAGTCAGCTTTAGAGTCTCTGTGCCAGCAGCGTCTTGTAAAAAATGCTTGAGGGATTTGTGCAGTCACCCAAGATCCAAGCTAATAACAGCTTGGATAATTTGCCTCTTTTAAAATTTATGGTATATGTGAAATTTGTGTTTTGTGTTGTGCAGTTGCCTGTGCAACAGTTCTTGCTTCTACCTGTTTTTTGTGGGGTGAATATGTAGCTTGGTTCACTTGCTGTAGAAATAAAATGATTTTATTGTGCAAAGATGGTTCTTAAATCTGTAGTATCTGAACATTCTTGTCTTTTAGGAAGATCCATCCCTGGAGAGACACTTCAAAGGCCACAGAGATGCTGTCACTAGTGTGGACTTCAGTCCCAATAAGAAACAATTGGGTAAATTGTCTGTGTTTTGATGGCCAGAGGATAAAGAAAGAGCTGCTCTGCTTTAGTTAGATGGGGGAAGCAGTGGAGGTACTGAGCTCTGCAACAGCAAAAGGTTCTGCTGGAGCTTCCTGCTGACAGCAAATTGAACACTGCTCCACTCTCCTTGCAAGCTTGTGTTTTTAATATGTTGTGAAGAGCTGCTGAGCTGACTTTGATCAGTGTTTTGCCACAAGAGAGGGGTGTTGGAGGGAGGTGTAGCCTGGGTACTTTTAAGTCACCGACTCACTGGTCTTCTCTGCTTAATCTGTAGTGACGTTTAACCTGCTGCAGCTGATACCTGCCTCTGCTTCCCAATAAGAAAGTGATGAGATAACCTTCATTTCCTGAGTGTGTGGAAGATTTGCAACCTGTGTGGCTTCTGCTTCCGCAGCTGTTGCATGGCTGGACTCTTGGAAGTAAATTGTCAGTCCAAAGTAATGCATGGCTGGCCTTACTTTGTTTGAATTACTAATGAAATTATATGCATGAAAATAATGAAATATGCTGCTTGCAATAGACTGGTGAAGCTTCAAGGGCAATTTATTGAGACTTCTGGAAGCTGTGATGGTGAACTGAGTGTGAATGTTGTTTTAGTGTAATTGGAGAAGAACTACTGCAAGTTTGATTTTGTGTGGTTTTGTTTTTCCTTTTTTATTTCAGCAAGTGGCTCGATGGATTCATACCTGATGATCTGGAGTATGAAGCCTCAAATGAGAGCCTATCGCTTTGTGGGCCACAAAGATGCAGTTTTGTGTGTCCATTTCTCACCTTCTGGTCACTTGGTGGCTTCAGGCTCTAGAGACAAGACAGTCCGTTTGTGGATTACTAGTGCGTGAGTACCCGTTCCCTTCTGCCTCTCTTTGTGTTTAATTGTGGCTTGGGGTTTCTCCTTCTTTGTAGCACTTCTCCGGCTGTGGGACAGGGATCTGCTTGAGGGAAAGAAGAACCACTGTGTCTTTGTCTTCTCTTCAGTCTGTGGATATGGAGCTCGTGGTGGTACAGTACGTGCTGGAGACAGATTTTGGACCAAGAGTTCCATAAATCTGTTGGATTTGTGAATATGCCGTGCTCTGGATCTCTAAATATGCCTTGTGTTTATTTGCTGGAAAAATGCATCTTGCATTTATTTGGAAATGATGTATGAAGAAAAATTAACGTATTTGGGTTGTTGTGCCTGGCTGAGTTAATGGCAGTTTGCTCACAGTTGTACAGCATCAGGTGTGCTGAATTCAGTTGTGTTATTTCTTGTTTGACATGGTACTGGAGTTGTCCAGCTGGAGCATGGGCCTTTACAGGAGCAGTTGGGAGGTTGTTGCCTGCTTGGCTCTGTCTAGGTGAGCTGTGAAAACACCTCTCTCCTTGCCTGCCTTGCAACAAAGGACCTGGCAACAGTACAGAACCTCAGTGTCTTCTTTTGTATTGATGTTTTTGTAAGTGTTCTAAATGGCTGCACAAATTAGCAGTAGCATTTTTTGCCCCATATAGGAAGCATGGGTTGTTTCCTGTTGGATTGGCCTCCAGAATGGAACTGGAGCAACTGGTTTTAGCTGTGTATTCTCTATAGCTCATGAAGCATGAGCAAGTTTGGGGTTGATCAATGTTTTTATCCTCATGTGGTCACATGCAGTTCCCATAGAAGCAGGGGTTCCTAGCACTGCTCAGCCTATGGCAGCTCTGTGTTTTCAGGTACAGAATGTCTTTGCTGCCCTGTTGTGCAATTTTAAAGAGCTCTTCCCTTTTGTGTAGCAAAGGAGAATCGACTGTGTTCAAGGCTCACACAGCAACTGTGAGAAGCGTTCATTTCTCCAGCGATGGCCAGTCCTTAGTTACAGCTTCTGACGACAAAACAGTCAAAGTGTGGACGGTTCACAGGCAGAAGTTTCTGTTCTCACTGAGTCAGCACATCAACTGGGTTCGCTGTGCCAGGTGAGTATGGCTGTGACAAACAGAGACTGGGATTTATCCCTCAAAGCAGAGGCTCAGTGCCATGGTCTAGTGCAACACATTTCTGTTCAGGATGATTCAAGTGTGTCTCTTGAATGGAATATATTGCTGACCTGCAGGGAGATCTTTTGAGTAACAGTCTGCACCCACTTCGTGTTTCTCCAGCGATCTCTGTCAAACAGAGGCTTTCCTGCTGTGTTTTGCTTTTACCTGGTGAGGAGAATTCTGTCTTGAAGTTGCTAATAGGAAAAAAGGAGAGGTTTCGACTGTTATTTCAGCTTAGTTTCTTTAGACTTGTAATGCCCCTAGTTAAAATGATCACCTGTGCTACCTCCAGAATGTTGTAAGTGCTGCCATGATAATAACATTTGGTTTTGAGGAGTTATTTATGTATATGTGTATCTAGGATAAAGCCATGGTTCTTCCGTAGGTGAAAAGTTCAGTACAGTTCTGGAATGTGGTGGCAGTGGCTGGTAGCACTAGAGATGCCCACAGAAGAGCAGAAAGAATGTTTTTTCCAGTATGTCTGATGATCTGTAGTTTGGGACTCAAGTCCTGATTCTGTAATGTGTATGCCTCTGAAGAGAGGTCTGGATCTGTCATGTACATGAGATTTTTGAGATGGGAGTTTAATAGATTCTCCTAATGCACTGGAATGGTGAAGACTCTGCTGCAGCTGTTTTCTTGTGAGTAACTGTGTTGCTCTGAACTCTTGTGGCAAAGGCAGGAATTGTTTTGAATCAGAGCAGAGAAACAACTTGAGGTACACTTAAATTGAAACAAGTAGGACACAAGATCTTAAGTCAGACTCAAGATTTTCCTGAGGGTTATTTTATATGCTCGTGGAGTTAGGGATAGTTTGAATACTTAGGGCTTGCTTGCTTTTCCCTCAACTTAGTGATTGGATTTTCAGTCTCACTGATGCCTCTGTGACTTCTTGAAAAGCGAGGTGTGTTTACCAACATGCTTTGACAGCTGGCCAAATTCAGTTGACCCCGTACTCCTTTCATTTGGGGGCATTTCGTAATTGCTGTAATTCTTACCTTAGATTCTCTCCTGATGGACGATTGATAGTGTCAGCCAGCGATGATAAAACTGTCAAGCTGTGGGACAAAACCAGCAGAGAATGCATCCACTCCTTCTGTGAGCATGGGGGGTAAGTACCTGGTGGTGATGACTGAAGTGGGGTTGCCTGGGGAATTTACACCTGGTTTGTGAGGTTCAGAGGTCCCTGTCGTAGTGACCCTAAAACTGATTAAAAAACCATTAGCACCTCTTACAAAAGTAGCCAGTGTGAGGGCCCAATGCAGAATTGCCTTGGCCTCTGTGACTGCTCAAGGTTAGAACTGTGAGGGTTATATTTCAGTAACTGTCCAGCACATCAAGCCTCAGTTTCTTTGTGCTTATTTATTTTTGGAGATGCTTAAATTCCTTATTTCTTCTTTTATTTTGCTCTGAGTTGACATAAATTAAAAGAGCAAAAGTCTACTGACAGAATGGCACTTGGATGCTTTGATTCATCTTCACATTTTTAAATAATGAGGTTATTCAAAAACCCCACTTTGCCTTCAGAAAAATAGCTGTTAAATTTGGAATGTTGAGCCATTGCAAAAGATAATTTATCCAGAAACATAAAACAAGTCCTCAGAGAACTGAGGCTGGAATCTCCCTAATTCCTTGCTGCACTGAATTTTTAGTGCAATGTTATGTTCTTTCTAGGTAATATACAAGGATATTAAGACAAATTCAGACCACATTATTTTTTTCAGTGCCCTTAAGTGTGTGTCTTGTCCAAACAACCTATTGAAATATCTCAACTTTTTCAGTACTTGTTAAAAGAATTCTCAAAAGATAATTAATTTTATCCAATTTATTGGTGAGGAGTTGCAAGATATCTTTCCCTGAAGGTTCAGAAGCTTTTATTGTACTTATGTGTTCAAACTAAAAATTGATTGGATTCAGGTCCAGAAAGAAATTTGACCTCAGCCTTGCTACTTTCCAAGTGGCAACATATGATTTCAGGCACAAATTCACTAAGTTCCATCTTAAAATTAGTTAACAGAAGAAAAATCTCTGTTCAGTCTTGTACACATCACTCTGGAAATAATGTTAATTTAATAGAAGACATATTATGCAAACATTAAATGAACACTTGAAAATGTTGTTGTGACAGTTGGATCCATCAGATTTCAGGAGGTTTGTGTCTACAGCTCCTACACCTGCAATGTGAACTACTGAAGATGGTGTGCTTAGGTAGGAACCTGCAGTCTGCCTGGGATTAGAAGCAAAGTTTTAAGAGAAATCCAGCAAAATACATGTTCAGGTTATCTCCTTTCTGTAATGTTCAATGAGTCATGATGTGGTTGAAAAGGCTTTTTTGATCTTTAGCAAGAGCTGAAATAAGCAGTTGGGTTTGATTGCCACTGGCAGGTTTGTGAACCACGTGGATTTCCATCCCTCTGGTAACTGCATTGCTGCGGGGAGTACGGACAGCACAGTGAAGCTGTGGGACGTCAGGATGAACAGACTCCTTCAGCATTACCAAGGCAAGTTCAGAGCTTACAAAAGTTTCCATGTATTGATGCGAATTGCTCTGAAGTCCAAGGATTATATCTTCATCAGCTGCTGCTTTTCCAAAAAGGCAGTGCCAGCAGAAGCCTTTCTTCACCAGATGTCATGCTCTGCTTTGTGTTAGCTCCAGAGCTAATTCTGAAGCTGTCCCTTGATGCAGGTGGGCATGGGTCTCACCTGGGATGCCATTTCTCACTGTTCTTGAGAAGGTAGTGTGCAATAAAAAGGATTTAGCCTTTTCCTCTGAATAAGCCTATAGGAGGAGTCAGATGTATTCCAGCAAATCAAAATGTTAGGTTCTTTTATGAGAAAATTAGGAAAAGTTAACAAAAAAGGAAAGTCAAAATCAATCAGTTGCAATTCTATACTATGATCTGTTTTTCAACTTCCATAATTAGCTTTGATGATGCCAAATGGCCTCTCCTCCCATTACCTGTTCTTGTTTCACTGATTAGTGCTGCTGTTTGGCAGATCTGGATAGGAAAAGGGTGCTTTCCCATCCCTGCCAGCTTCTTTGAGATTGGTTGACCTATTCTGTGCTTTAGTTTCTTCAGCCTAAATGTGGCTTTTCTTTGCTAATAGCAGTTTTTAAGGCTGCTGTGATATTTTGAAATCAATATATTCTCAAACACTGTTTCCAGTGTTGGTTATTAAGCTTATTAAATTTAATTTTGCTAACTTTCCCTGAGAGACTGCTTCTGGTGTGCTCGTAAAACAGAGCAGAGACATGGGGCTGGAGCTTGGTGTGTTCTTTCTGCCCTCAGCATCAGCTATTGTGGGTTCCTGCTGTGACAGCCTCACAGCTTCAGTCAGATTCTTCTGGATCACAGTCACTCCCAGTTCTCTGATAGTTAACAAACTGTAATAGAAATCAAACTTTTTGATGACTGTTGTTCCAATTTGTCACTATTGAGTGTGCAATTTGTGTAATAAGTACTGTTAACTTGTGGCCTGTATCAAAACTTGGAAACGCCTTCCTGAAGTCCTGTTGCTAAAATCAGTAGCGTTTTTAAATACTTGGGCAGTGTCAGATTGTCCTTTAACCTGCTTTATCAGCTTTTCAATGGTGGCAAGATCTGCAGTGCATGTTTCCAGCCACAGTAGAACTTGGCTCAAAAGTCATCTCTTCCTGCTTTCCACTTACTGCTATTAAATTGTCCAAATCTAATGTGGTTTAGGCTTGGCTGCCAGGTTTATTTTTTGTCTTGAAATGACATATTTCCCTGGTATCCCACCCTTACTGAATGGCATTTTCGTGTGACACCCTTGCTATTGAAGCGATCATTTCCTGGAGTGAGTGTTATTTTTAACAGCTACTGTGTAAATCCTAACTGTGTATTAAACTTTGAACTAAAAATAGTAGTAATAGCTGAAGAAACCTTAAATTGCAGTGGTGGCTTTTTGCAGTCACTTCATGCACCTGTGGCCACAAACCGATGTGTTTGTAACATGTGTTGGAGATGTGTTTATAAGTCCTGCCCTTCTTAGGGTTTATACACACCTCCTTCTGGCTAAATCTGATTTAGTTTTGTGGCTCCTTGTGAGGCTGCCAGTGCTGTCCCACTAGATGGCATCTGTGCCTTCAGAACGTGCTGATGCTGCCCGATTTCCAGGGAATCCATTTTAAACAAGGAGTTGCATGGAGGAGTTAATAGATGAGTAGCCCTGCCTCGGGCTCTTGCGTCTTAAAGTTGGGCTGGTTTCCAGCACTGATTAGTCTTTTAGCAGTGTTGCTCTTGTTGCCAGCACTTGTTCCAACTGTGACATTTGTAAATGAAAGTTGGAAGTAGAGAGCAAGCTGCAAAACCTTTTGTATGGTGTGTTTTCCTTTGAGCCAAGCAAAGTATGCTCTGGTCACGTTTACTGTACAGGAGAACACACAGATGCTTTATTTGGTCCTCTGCTTGGCGCTGACTCTTTTGTACAGCAGCTTTTGTACAGCCCCTACAAAAATGGCCAGTGTTTATTGCCTGACATTTTTTCCCTGTCCAAAGCTGTGTGTGGGACACCTCTGTAGCAGGTCTATGGAAGCAGTTCTAACCTGTTTTTTTATTCCTGTTTAAAAAGAAGAATTGGTACTTTCATCCAGTTTGGATGGGGCTGATGGTGGTTATCTGTTCAGTGGGGACTGTGCCTGTGTCAAGTCCATCCTAATTTATTTTCTCACTGGTGGTTACTGAGGCTTGGGACAGTTCTGTGCAGGCTGAGAGGACTCAATTTTAGATGTTAACCCCCAGTATAAGTCCCTTAACAGGCTCTTACTTTGCTAGGGCTTGGCTGCAGAAGGGTGACCTTGTACCAACAAGTCACTGGGAGATGCCACCTTGTGCTGCACTGGGTTTATTGTTCACAACATGAAATCAAGTGAGGTGGCAGGATGTGTTGGCACGTTTTTTGGAGAGGTGTTATGAATGCTCTTGTGGGAGGTATGAGCTGCTTTGGCAGTAGAGATCAACTTTTCTCTGAGTTTACAAGAGCCAAGAAGTCCTTGGGCACAGAAGCTGCGACTGCTTATGCAGCCACAGTCTGTGTGATTTTTTCCATTATGGAAAGGTTGTTTTGTGAAGCTGGAAATACTTTATTTACTGTCTGGAACTTGCAAGATGTATATTACTAACCTTGTCTATTTCTGATGTGATTCCTTTCAGGACTTTCCTTAGTTGACAAGATGCATTTGCATTTTATCTGAGTATAGACACTGAGGGGGTGAGGAATATTACAGATCACTCAGAATAAGATTTTCAAGGGAGAAAGATATTTATCACTCCTTCATAAGAAAAAACTCCACAGAGACCTTTTTCTCCTTTAATACATAGCATAATATAGGGCTGGGGGTAGAGGAAGATCTAGCTGTGTGATAGAGGCAGTATTCACCAACAAGAATATAAGTTACCTGTGTTAGGGTTTTCTTCTGTGTTTTTTAATAGTTTGGTTGAAGAGGAATTGTTTTCAGAACTTTGCTGAGGTATTTAATGTTCCTGAGAGTTTCAAAAGTAGAGGTATTCTGTTTTACAATTGAGGAAGGTTATTTCAGCTATCTGCCTCAAATCGACATATGGGAAAAATAATATTTGGTTCTAATGTATTTAAAATGGTATTTTAAGGGTTTTTTTTAACATGCAGTGTGGATTTAAAATGCACAGTAGATTCTCAACGGAACATAAATTTAGTTGGGTGTGATGTATCAGAAGTAGTAGATTTGAGATACCAGAACATTTGGAGGGCATATAGTATAATTAAGAATAATTGGATGGTTAAATCCCTCCTCAGGCATAATATTAATATTCTGTAATGTCACATACGCTCAGAAAGCTGGGCATATGTGAAGTACTGCGTGTTCTTATAAATAAATATGTTCAATAGCCTGTTTTGTAAAAGTTCGGGGAGGGAAAAAAGTCATCTATTAAATGTTTAATGTTACAGTGAACTTCAATGAAGTTTGACTTTTTTCCTAGAACATTTTCTTTAGCTTTTTTCAAAATGTATCTTGGGCTTCATCCTCATGCAGAGAAAATGGCTTTATTGCAAGTTCACACTCTTGATAGTTGGTCTATTTATATTTGTTTTAAATTTTTGGTGAGACAAATAGGATGTCTGAGGAAATAATGCTTATACTGGACCATTTTCAAGTTGCTCTTATTTCCTAGTTTCTCTTAAGCCCAGTCTTGGCTAGAGTCAGATAGTAAACCAAAAGAAGCTGTGCAATGTCAATTCTGAATGTCTTCCATTGTAATTTCAGTCTCCTCAGTGTCCTAACATAGAGATGTTAATCTGGAATGACTTGGAAGTGAGACCAGCAGCTCCACAGTAGTAAAGTGTATCAATGTCCAGCACTCTCCCAGAATCCTGTCGTTCACTTGCACATTTTGGGGCTATACTGGAAGCTTTTGTAGCATTAAATCTCCCAGAATAATTGGCAAAGCTTCTTTTTTCCTTTCAGTAAAGTAGTGCCTATTTTTACAAGAATTGAGTTACTGTTATTGTTCTCTAGTACTTTGAAGAGCTTTTGTGGAATGTTTCCCCCATGATAATTTTTCTGTTAAATTTTGTAACAGAAAATTGGAGTGTGTTTGTGCTTTATTTTATACTTTTGCCTTGGGCTTATGTAAACTGGTCGTGGTGACTATTATACTTTTTTTTTTCCACCCTTAGTGCACAGCTCCATGGTCAACAGTCTTTCCTTTCACCCCTCTGGAAACTATCTGGTTACTGCTTCCAATGATTCAACTCTTAAGATTCTGGACTTGCTAGAAGGAAGGCTTCTCTATACTCTGCATGGTCACCAGGTGAGGCAAAGCCTTTTTTACAGTAATGTACAAACTCATAATAAACTGAGCAAATCCATGCTTGAAGCTTTCATTCTTCAGCGCCAAAAATTGCTTGCAAGCTTCCTTGTGTAAAATCATGATTATTATGCTTATGATCTTTTGAGATCATCACTGTTTTGAAGGGAAGGAGGTAAGGCAGGAATGGAGAGAATGAGAAAGCAAGACTAAAAGTGAGCTCCAGTATTGAGGAGTCTAAGGCAGAAGAAACTCAGAGCAGCACCGTAGACTCTGACTGACGTTGACAGTGACTCTCTAGTGCTGTTCTGTCTCCCTCCCTCTCTAGAGAGCTGCAAATAACACTTGGCCCCCTGACACAGGTGTTCTGAAGATAAATGCTGTTCACCTGGCAGGAGACTCAAGAACAGTAGCAGTAAAATAGAGGAAATCTATTTTGGGATTTGATTTGGGAACATCTTGTTAATGGACTGAATCATACAATTGAAGGTGATAAATGGTGCTGGTTGGTTAAGTTTAACTGATTGGCCTATTAGTGTTATGCTGCTGGATGTGTTGCTTGTAAGGTTAATTTTATGAATGCTTGGAGCTCTCTTCTAAATCTTAAATGAAGATAAATAGACTAATTTCATTGTCCATGCAGAGTGGGGTGTGAAAAAGCAGGCCTGCCTTAAGGGTTCCCGTTCCAAAGGGACAAAGAGAACGGAAATTCTTAATGCACTTGTGTCTCTTTTAAAGTGGGGGCTGAGTTTTAAAGCATAAAAACTGTTGGGGAAAACCACAGCCTTAAGCTTTTAGAGATGGTGGGGATGGTTGTGGGCAATAATGGTATCTGTGTAAGCTGTAAAACTGATAATTCTGGCTTCTTGTGGCTTTGTTTAGTGACTGCCTTGTTTGATTTCTAAAAAGGTCAAGTTTCTTCTGTAACTTCTCTTTTGCTATATATTAATAAAATTTTCTTTTTTTGTACTATTAATGGAAAAAAATAGGAAAACCTTATGCTTAAATCTTCCATGAAATAGAGCTTTGATTAAAACTGACCAAAGGGTTCAGCTGCTAGAAGAATAGGGAGGAGGTAACAAATGCTGGTTAACCTATCAGCCTTGGCTGTGTAAAACTTTTCTTACTTGGAAAACTGGACTAAGTGGATACTCCTGTCAGATAGAGGGTGCAAAGCTTCTGTTGCCTTAATCTTGTTTTCATATTTGTCTATTGTGCTAATCTGCCAAGTGAGTTCTTGGGAAGTAGCTTCCTGGAAAAGGGTGTTGGAAGAATGGGAAATCTTTACACTTTCCCCCTTTCCCTCAGGAAGGGATGTGCCTGGTTATGGTTCAGCAGGAGGCTGAACCTGCTTTCCATTTTTTTCCCATCTGAGCTGCTAGTTGTGCCTCACTGACTGCAGTAGCACAAAAAAAGTTTAACATTGAATGAGAGTCCAAAACTGATTATGGTGATGGAGATCTTCAGAATTAGCAACAGAAAGTCCCTTTAGGCTAATGCTGTACTTAACTTGAGGCTTTTACAGAACAGTTCATGGATCATCTATTCAAAAGTAGAATTAAAGCTCCGTGTGTTTCCTCCCTGCTGCTTCAGATCAGTAAAACAGTGTCTGCCTCTTTCTCCTGGGCACCCAACTGGCCTTGGAAAAGCTTTGCCACTGGCACAGCTGAAGAGTAGCTGCTGTTGTGGCATTTACAGCTCCTTCAGTTTGGAAACAAGTGCAAGTATTGAAGTGGTTGGTAGAGCTTTCTGGTTGTCTTTAAGGGATTGCACTGAGATAGCCCTGCCTGGCATTCCCCGTCTGGGATGTGCTGTATTGTTGTGGGTTGGTTCTTTTACCAGCTGGTTGAACAAATACCTTGCTTTTCTACCAAAAGCATAAGGCAACCTGTGCTTCATTCACAGTAAGCAACTGTCAGTGGCTACAGGCTCTGCTGTCACCCGGGGTGGATCCCCTGGGGTGGATTCCTGCACTGGCTGCTTCTCCAGCTTGTTCTGCTCATAGATAAATCCAGGCTACTTAATATCGAGGGACTTTTTTGTCCCCTCTGTTGTCACTGTGATTTGTGCCAGTATCCCTAAGTGGCTAAAAACAAAGTGGTGTGGTCTTTTTTGGTCATTAAGTAGATTTGCCTTTTTAAAGTGAGTGCTACAGGTTAGTCACCAGATGGACAGCCTGTTCTGAAGATGTTCTTGAGCTGTGACTTGGTGTGGTTGAACATTCTGGTTGACACTTTGTTCCTACTTTGACAGCTGGCTGCTGTTACATTGTTCTGGGAAGGCTGCATGCAAGTGGACACTTGAAGGAAAAAAACCTTAAGGTTCTTCAGGCACACTTTGACGCAACTGCTGGAGTGCCAGGAATTTGTTAGCAGCTGATTAGCTGTAGCTTATGTGGGGAGGTTGGCCAAGTTTACATTGCTGTCTTTAATTGAAATGTAGCTGGCCCCTTGTAGGAGAAGGATCATTAGAGACAGAAGTTTGCAGCTTAGAGCTGACATCTTGCAGCTGCAAAATATCATTCTGTATTGTGCTGCATATTTTGCTTCTGGAGTGCTTCAAGCTGTGAAGTGCTCTTATCTAATTCCATACAGATGAGACACTGGCTTGGTATGTAAATCCACCTCTAGCACTGAGTCACTTTTGAAGAACAGAATGTTTTGGGGCCCCTAAACCACCCCCAGAGAGTTGCTAGAGGAGAGCAGGTATGTACATGGGGCCTGTCTGCCCTTTGGAGTGGTTTAATTAGAGCACTTCCAGACTGACTTCCTCAGTGGAATGGAAGTTCTCAGTAAATATTTAGAAAACATCTCATGGTTGTGTTCATAAATAGGAAGGCAGAAAATGCAAAGTTACAAGCCCTCAAGCAACCTTGACTTGAACTATGAAGTAGCTCCATTCTACATATGTGGGCAATGTAAATGCTCCCTGCTTTGCTCACTGACTACTGAGTGAGGTCTCCTGAGCAGGTGCACAGGAAACAAATGTGCTCCTTTACTGTCAGCTGCCAGCTCTGCCTAGGTGGCATTAAACATCTGTGCAGGCCTGGTCCTCTTTGAAGAGTGTGAGGACATCTCAGGGCTACGCAGAAGTCAAACAAAAAAGAAGAAATGTGTGTTGTGAACAACAAGCAATTGGCTTTAGGCTAGCATTTCTGAGTCTTGAAGTCGGAGTTCTCTGTCTTTGCCTTGTGTTTTTGTAGAGTGAAGCTTTCAGGAGTTAAAGCTGCTGAAGATTCAGCTGTAAGATGCCAGTATAAACTTTCCCTATGTCAGTTGTAGCCATTACTCCCTGGTGAAGGAGGGTGCAAGCATGACTGTCTTGCTCAGGAATTTTTCAAATCCCAGTGAACTGAGAATCCTTGTGACTTCTTGTCAGAGGTATTCCATCTGAAAACATCTCTGTTGTCATTGCCACCTCTGTTCCCTGTGCTTTTCTCCTTGGTTCCCTTCCCTTTTCCCTTTCCTATGTGACTTGCTCTCTTCTCCCATGCATGAAGCAGCTGAAAGCACTGTCAACAGTGGCAATGACTGCTCTGTTTGTTATTAGTTCTTTCATGCCTAGCACTGATGATGCCAGGGCTGGGATCCCAGTGTGCTGGTTGCTGCTGGATTTGCTTCTCAGGCTTTGTCTCCTGTCATGTCTCCTGTTTCTCTTTGCACTAGTTAGTCTGTTCCTGGAGAGTTTGGCTGAATGTACTGGCTTCCACTTCTACATCTCCTTTTGTGGCAGTGTAAGAGGAAGCTCTCCTTTAATTCAACTATTTGCATCCTCTAGATATGCCTTCTTCCAGCTCTTAGCACTTGCCTTGCTCTCTTACCTGGCTTTTCTCTACTATGCATTAGTTTCTTGCAGGACTGAAACAAACAAACAAAAAAATCTACTGGCATCCTTGACCCCACTTGTCTCTCCAGCTTCCTTTCACACTGCCTCTCCTTTCATAGTGCAGACAGTGCATCATTAAACTACTCTTCTCTGGTTTATTCCTGGACCCTCTCCAACCTGGCTCTTGTTTCTTCTGTTATGCTGAAGCCAAAATGTTAGCTCTGTTCCTAGCTGAAACCTGAAAGTCTGGCCTCTCTTGACTTGCCTGTTGGTGTTGGCCCCGTGGTTGTTGAAGTGATGTGCCTTCTGTCCCCAGTAGCTCTGGAAGAAGGATAGGGTGTTCAAGAAGGATTTCTCTGTGATTGTGCACTCATTATTTATGGATGGTACACATTCATCTGCTGCTGGTGTGCAAGTGTGACTCTGGGCTCCAGTTGTATTTCTCCAAACTAAACTCTTGGCCTTTCTTTAAAGTATTTCTTTCAGAGGCATCTATTTTTAGCTCTACCCTTGAAAGCTTTGTGTTCAGGGATGCTATTCCTGTTGTCTTATGTCACCCCTGTGTCAGTTGTTACTGATGCTATTAGCATCCTGCCAGTCACTTGGTGGTGTAATCTGTGTCCTGGCTTCAGATCCTGTCTCTCTTAGCACTTAATGCATTCAAGTCATTCAGAATAGTCTGAACATCTATTTTGAAGGCCAAACGTAATGTTTTATGTAAGCTGATCAAGCTGTGAAATGCTAGGGCAGTAGAGGCCTCATGGTCACAAACCTCCTTTGTAGGAAGTGGGAAAATAGGGAGAAGGTGTAATCTCTATCTCTGCACATCAATTATATAATGTGCTGGGCTTCACCTTTCTCACCTTCATACACAGCTAGAAATGGGCTGTCACCTGCTGTTTCAGCTGCCATGCCATGCATATCTGGCCTTGCCTGAATCTTGTTCACTGGGAATGCTGCTGCAAACAATGAGGTTTGATGCTGTTATCATTCCTTCTGTATGGCTTCCTTTTTCTTTGTGGTTGCTTTGCTCCATCCAGTGTTGGAGCTATTTGTCCTTTTCAAGGCTCTCTGGGACTTGCCTCTACTTTGCCTGGTACTCTTTCACTGGAGGAGATGAGTTGAATATTGATTAGTGGCCATGTTCTTCTCACTCAACAATTTCGGCACAAGACTTATTGCTTTCTTCTGTACTTTTCTTCAAAATTTCTGCAGCTCTCCCAGTGTCACCAAAGCTGCTGTTAAAATTTCAAACTCTACTGTACATGCACAAAAGCTTGACAGTCCTCATGTTGACCTGCTGAGGATAAATAGAAATGTTCCTCACCACTTACTTGGTGTATGTCATTGCCCAGCCTCTTCCTGCAGCTTGCTGTCTAGTCTAAGGCAAGAAGCTGCAGGAGTTTGGGGATTGGTGCTAGCAGCTTATGTGGAACATCCTGGACAATGGGGGTGCAGGCTGGAAATTCTGAACCTCCAAGAAATACTAACAGAAGGCTATTTGATCCTGCTACAGAAAGAGGAGCTGAGTGATCCTGTAGAAGGTTGCTGCATCCCTCAAGTTCTAGTTGTGTGGGAAATAAGCTTAAAATTCTCTCTACAACTTCTATAGAAGAATATGCAACTGCTGCTTTTTGATACTTCTAATGCAAGCAGTAAGTTAAAAGAGGGGAAAAAAAGAAAATTTGAATTCTTCAGTCTCCAATCTCATGCCTGTTATCCAGAACTTCATCAGAAATCTGTTGGATTTCTGCTGTGCTTACCTGGAACAAATGGAAGTTAGGCTGTGTCTAATAAAAGTTAGGCTGTGTCTAATAACTGGCAAGTGTAGCTTTTTATTTTTGTTTGGTGTGTTAATATTAAATTGCAGAGGTATTTGGCAAACTCTTATTTGTATGTTCCTATAGCAAACCTGTTGTTTCTTGGAAGAGTTCTGTAAGTGTATGTAGCAAGAATAGTTTTCACTTAATTTATGTCAACAAATCTGTAGAGGATGTTGCGTCTGTAGACTTGTTTGTTCCCTTTCTTTCAATTTATAAAGGCACATTTGGTTTTTGATATAATTTTCTATTTTGGGAAGAATATGTTCTGTTGAACTTTTTTTCCCTTCAGAATGCCATGACTTTGGAGTCAGTTCATTGCCTGTCTTGATGTGATTTGTGTTGTACTAGATTTTGTCTAAATACACTGAAATATTTACACTGATAAAAATATTTTCAGGAAGCACTGCTCCTTTCCAGTGTTCCCCACTTGTAATTGTTCCTGAACACTTTGTCTTAATTTTTTTTCTGCCTTCCTAGCTCTGACTGGTTTATTATAGTCCAAGAGCAGCTTCTGTATGCTCACCTCTGTTATCTTGGAGCAATATTCACCACTGCAGTTTTCTGGCTGTGGAGTTGTTTCTGCCCTTTCTTGCTGCTTATTTGTCTTTTGCTTTTGCATTTTTTTTAGAGCCTCCACTCCTGACATGTGATTAGAGAGCTGAACACCGGGGTAGGTGGGTGGGAATAAAGGCAGAAGCACACTTTGTCTCAGCTGATTGATGGCAGTGTCTTTGGTCTGAAATATCTACCCTAGTTATTGCTGTGTCAGGTGAACGAGCTTAGTCACACCAGTGACTGCGCATGTGGTTTGCAATTGCTGCTACTGGATCATTCCTGGCAACTTCTCTCTAGTGAGGTGTTGCTATGAGAAGGCCTCAAAACATTTTGAAATCACTGCACGTGAAATGATAATATGGAAATACCTTCATGTGTTTTAAGGATGCTAAAACTCTTCACACTGGGAGTGACCACAGCAAGGCTCTGGTTTTGCTGGCATAACCTTGTGCCAGCATGTTGGAAGCCCACAGGACTGTGGGGCACAGGTTGCAGTGAGAGCTGGGTGCTTATCTCAGATGCAGTCTTTGGGTATCTGTCTATCTTCAGGATTTATTATGATGAGTTCACTTTTACAACGAAGGCTAAGAAAGGGTGTGAGTTTTCCACGCGATGTCCATTGGGAAGATGTGGGCTCAGAATTGTGTCTCCTTCCGACTTGATACAGGGTGAGGAGAAGTTTCTTAATTTCCTTCTGAGATTCATGATCTTACTTGAAAGAGGGTGACTGCTTCTGTCAGGAGGTATATGGTCATGTGGTGGAGTTTTCTGGTGGTGGTTGTGGCTTTTCTGGTTGAGTTTTTGGTGTTTGCTTTTGGTGTTTCCTCCCAACCCTCCCCAGCCTGTCAGCTCCATAGGCAGCCTCTGGAAGTTCTCATTCTGACCTCTGTCCATGTCAGTGAACAGTCTGCAGAGGAATGTGTTCAGCAGCTGACACAAAACTCTGTGGTCTGGGTGCTCAGCTGTTTACTCTGAGCAGAATAGTTTGTCTGTTGTGCCTGGGCTTGACCACACATGACAATTCCTCAGCTCTGTTTAATTCCGGTTTGGAGTGCCTGCCTCAGCCTTCCATGTGCATCCTCCTGTGTGCTTGCTGGAAGGTTGAAAACACATTGAAGTAGATGTGTGGTGTGGAAGGTGTGCTGTAGCACTCAGAAACATTTAAAGTCTCTCAGAACTGACTGTTTTAAGCATGAGGCTTCTTCAAATGCAAGTGCTGTGCAGAGGTGATCCTGGATGCATTAACACTGGCATCTCTCCTATCAGACTACTAAGAGAAAAGCAGTTTAAGCCAGCCTACTGTTAAAAAACCTCATCATTTCAACACTTTTAATAAGTGAACAGGAGTTTTAGAAATTTCTAGTTCTATAGTGAAGAGGGAATGTTGGAGGGGAACAAGAAAAAGCCTGGTGCTGTAAAAATTGGTTTGTTCCCGTCTGTGCCATGGATATTAAAAAGTGGGTGTCTTAAACTGAGGTCAGAAGTGTGGGAAATGCTAAGTACCAGCAAGCTTAGCATGTTAATTGTGGCCTATTTACCTGACAGGTAAGAGCTTTTCAAATTTTGCCTTTAGATTGCTGATGTCAAACGATAAATACCTTGTAAAGCTGTAATGAATGGAACTTTGTAACACTTTGTTTCCTTTTATCTTTTTTTAAACCTATCTTTTAAATGTGTTTGCAGGGACCAGCTACCTGTGTAGCGTTTTCAAGAGATGGAGACTTGTTTGCTTCTGGAGGTTCTGATGAACAGGTATCTGATTCCTTTCTGAGTTATAATCCAGATTCACATTTCTTTAAAAGCTGCTGCTTTTTTGTTCTCCGTTGTCAGTGGGAAAAGCAAAAGTGTACCCTGTATGTCTGGACCATGTTGAAGTGACTTGCTGTTCTATTAACAATATCTCTGGAGGTCAAACCCAATTTTTTGGTGCTAATTTAAGACATGTAGCCTTCCAAGAAACTCATACTCAATTACCAAAGTGCAAACAGACCTGTTGCATGAACCTGTGCTGCAAATATATCCTGGTTTTAACACAGTGTGAGCTGCCCTGCTGAAGACACTGACGGACTTCAGCCCAAAGCAGAGGTCTGAGTAAGGATCCAGTTTTCTGTCATCAGGCCTCAATGAGCTGTGTTGCATTGCTCTTAATCCCCAGGTTGGACCAGGTGCCAATGCCCATCTTTAACAGCACCTTTGCCAGCTGTGAAGAGACAGATTTGTCTATTCACTAAGAACACCCCTTTTTTTTCCTGTTGCACGAGGGAATGGTCTTGTTGGTTAACCATGCAACTATGAAAGAAAATTCCTTTTATTTCATGCAAAGCAGTGATGAAAATTTGTAAATGAAGAATAAATGTTCTTTTTGATAACCAAATGAACTGTTTCATTTCTTGAGTGTCTTTTAGACCTCTGAAATCGTTGATTGATTGCTCTTTACTTTTTTAGACTTGTAGAGTCACTGCTAAGGGGTTTAATCCCTAGATTTCCTCTTGATATGTTGAAGTGATTTGTGTGTTAGAGGCCTCTTTTCTGAAATCAGTACTGTGTTATGCAGAGCAGAGCCCTGTAAATGGGATTTAAGTTTGGTGTCCAGCTGACAAACTAGCTTAAGATCTTTAAGGCTGGTCTTAGTACTAACTCTCCTTTTCCTCTGAATGAGTCTCATGATAAATGAGTGACTGTTGATTGGAGTGTTGCTGATAAATGTCATAATGCTGAGCATGGTTTTTAAAAATATTTGTGGTTTTAGTGGTGTATTCTTCATGTTGCTTTGAAGTTCTCTTGGTCATTCTAGTTTAATGATGTTCTTGACCCAAAGGATGTTGAAAGAGGTCACTCGTCCATTGAGATGTCAGTTGAGCTGGATCTGTATTCAGTAGCATGTTTACAAACAACATCCTTAATTTAATCAATGGCAAAGCTCTTCTAGGGAAACCTTGTGTGGAGTTGCTGACTTTTCTCTGAAGGGTTGAAAAATTTGACCTATGAGCAAACTTAGATGGAAAATTTTAATGGAGTTAACTTTCTTCAACTTTCAGGTGATGGTGTGGAAGACTAACTTTGATGCAGCTGATTATGGTGATGCAGTGAAACCCCAGAAATATGGCAGCAGTGTGGATGGAACCCATGGCACTGGGGTAGGTCAGCAACCAGTAATCATGGAGAGTTCCTTTTCAGCACACTTAGTGCAGCCTGAGAGTGTGTGACTCAGGTGGTTGAACTGTAGAATCATCTTTCCCTGCTATTTATTTGAGCTGCAAGATACCTGGTTTTTAACTAACCTTGTATTATTTGTTTTTGTTTAACTGTACTTACTTCATAGGGCAATTATATATAATGATCTTAAAAGGAAGATAAACTTAGTGCATGTGGTTTTTTAGTAACAGCGCCTGTTTAACAATGGTTCATAATGACATGAATGATAGTTCACAAAAAAAGCAGATGTGAGCAACAGTTGAAGTTGGCTTTGCTAGCTGATATGAATCCTTCAGGCTGGTGTCAGTCCTGAAAATAGAATTCATGGTATCTTTTCACTGACAGTCAGCAAAGACAAAAAAAAATTGCTGTGTGTAGGTGTTGCACATGACAAATAGTGACATATTGTACTGGAGCTTCTTTCCTAAATACCTGGAGACATTAGTTCATATCTGTTCCCTGAATCATGTGTTGAGACCTCTGAGTTCTGACTGTACCTGAGGATAAATCCAGCAACTGAGTAATTCAGTGATGCACTGATCTAAGTGGAACTGATGTTGGCTGTTACAAAAGTGACCCTTTAAAGCTGCTGCCCATACAAACTGTAATTTTTGTGATGGTTTTGTGATTGAAACATCTTTATTTTGTCTTGTCAATCTCTGGATATTTTTGATACATTTGGGTACACTTACAGGATTCTGCCATGTTATTACCATGGCTGGTTTTTGGTTAATCTTGTTCAGCATGAGCTGTAAGCTGAAAGGCTTTTTGTGAACCAGAGGTCTGTGCATAAGTGGCATTGCCCCAGCTGAAGGGTAAACTTCTAGCCAGCATCTCTTGCTCTGAGGCAGTGTCTTTGACCATATCAATTTAGATCTTTACTGGGGTACTGAAGTTATGTTATCTCTCAAACACAGTGGTGTTTTTATTTCATATGACTTCAGTCCATTGCTGGAGGTATTGGAATAGCTGTAGTGTTTGGGATGGACAAGATTTGAGTCTGCAGCTCTAAGCCTGATGCCCTGCTATGTGGAGTGCTGTGTAAAGAAAGCAAACAACACCAGAGGTTGGTTAGTGGGAGAACATGGGAGGAAGCAGTCACATAAGGAAGGAGGAGGTGAAAGTGTTTATTGATCCTTGGCTGGTTTTGGCTAAATCTGACTTCTTCCTTTTCCTCCCCTCCTGTGTTCTAACTCTAAAGTTATGCAGGCTATGAAACTATCAGTCCAATGACCTCTTTGTTTATTAGCCTGTTGAACTGCTCTAGCTTTGAACTCTATCTGCTTTAATCTAAAATATGGCACAGCATAATACTGAGCTGAAGTACAGCAGAGACAAATCTTTTCTGGGAGAGAAATACCACTTTTGGTTTGTAACATGCCCATGAATGGCTTAAATAATAAATAATATAGACAAGGTGTCAGCTAATGGGAGATGATGGTGAATTCACCCTCTCCCGTGCTGCTGTTATTGCCAGAGCATATTATCCAGTAGTAATTTAAAGAAAGGAAGAAAATGCCTGAGCTCTTCTAAAACTCAGTTCTTCTTTATAAAACCTCTTAAGATGTCCATTGAAGGGAGCTGCTGAACAAATCCATAGAGCAATGACTTACCACCCTGAACATCTATCCCTCCAACAAAACTGTTCCCCTGTGGAAGAGGCTTTACCTGGCCAAACATCCAAGGGATGCTGCTGGGACCAGCTTGTTTGTGTGCTACTGACAGGCAAATCTGTGTCGTGTGCTGGTGGCTGACAAGGGTTTGCTCTACTGATGCTCTGAGCCTGTAGGAAACAGGGCACTTGGTATTCTGAGGTGTAAGGTTTTGGTTTGGACCAGGTATTTGCAGAGGGAGAAGTGAATCCATGCTCAATCATGCAGCAGAAACATACTTTGGTTTGGGGTCCTGAATGACTTCAAAGGAGTTTTTTTGAACTGCCACCCAAATGCAAGCTTTGGATTGGGCATGCAGCATGGGAGCTGTAAGATATAGCTACTACTATATCCTTGGATTAAGGCAGTTAAAATTGCTAAAGTTAGGAGGAGAGGAATAAATAATGTCCTCTGAGAGCTTGTTTTGAATACCCTAGGTTAAGATTAAATTTAGAATTGATCTGAAATGTTCTTTGCTGTTAAAAAGAAACTGATATCTCTGAAAATGGCTTCATTTGCTATTTTAAGTATAACCTGAGCATGAAAATCTTGGCTCCATAGTAACTTGTACACTCATGTCAGTCTACTCTTTTCTTTCAAATGAATGTCATGTCTTGTATCTTTTAGAAATACATCATGCTGGGCTCTTTAAGAGTCCCATCACTCCTACAACTCACTGCAAGACTTAAATTTCACTGTATTTTAATTTCTTTCTTTTTTAGAGCCAAATGCTTGCTTTTTTAATAGTGAATTGCTTATTTTGGTGGTTTTTGTGTAGTTGAGATAGTTATTTTTCCTGTCAAATTCAGACTTGAAGCTGCCACCTGCAGATCTTGATTTCATGCCAAGGTCACCTTTTCCTTCAATGAAAAGTGAACCTACTCGTTCTTTCTCTACTGCTGTGTTAGTGTGCCAGGATTCTGCCTATTGAATAATCCTGAGATTTTGCAGACATTTCAGGATGTAATTACATTTAAAATAGACATATAGGTTATTATTTGGTTTTGGTACCCCTAAAATACATAAACACTATTCTTGACACATCTTGAATCTGTTTTCATCCTTAGGTCCATGAGCATATTTTTCCAAGGAGAGCTTATAATGCTGTGTAGCTGTATAATTTTTTTGTTAAGCATTGTGAAAGCACAGATATTAATGAAAACAGTGGCTGTGTAAAACCACTCAGTGTAGTATCTGGTTTCTCATGGGGAGAAGCTGACTAATGTGCAAGAAAGAATAACTGAATACAGACATCAAAACTAGTTTGTCATCAAGTTGAATAGAAAGAAAAAACAATCCTAAATAAGCTGTGGCATAAGAGTCATGGAGAATTGTCAAGGTTGGTGAGCTTGAAAACAAACTTGCTCTGAACCAATTTTCACTTCCATAGGCAGAGGGAGACTGGAGGCTTTAGAAGATGCTGGTTTCTCAGGCAGTTGGTTCAAGTTCAGTATGAATCAGGGTATTGGATATGTTTGTAACAATAGACATAAACTTCAAAGTTGCTCTGCCCACCTGCTTGTGTTTTCTGTAAATATAGGAGGCTTGGGAGATTCTGCTTGCTGTGAAAGTAGAACTGATCTGTGCAAGGACTAATGCAAATGGAAGAGAAGGACACCACAGGCAGGAATTGCAGTCATGGCTGTGGTGTAAAAGCATAGATGTGAAAGTGTGATAAACCACTGAAGCTGTCAGAAGTGAATTCTGAGTATGTTAGCAGAGATGTGAGACTGGAAATGTTAGATCAGAAGTAGTGCCTCTGCAATAAATGCTTGCTCTTAAATTATAGGCTAACAAATGTTGCTTTAAAGTGTTGCATAATCACCTTGAAACCCAAAGTTCAGGGCGAGCACTCCTGGTGTGTGTGATGGGAAGAAATGAAGTCTTGCAGTCCTGTGCCTTGATCCTGTGAGTGTTCTTGCTTTGATCTAGAATCTAAGGGGTAAATTCATATTCTATGCTGCAGTATTAAGTGGTGAGGACCTAAAGGAAAGTCAGAATGAGAGGTATGGATTTTGCATGTGATCTCAAAAATACAGGCTTTTGTGCTTGTCTGGGGTCAGTAACTGTGAGCATTTGGGTCTGTCTGGGTGAAGAGTTGTGTAGGATCAGATCAGAGGACGTGTTCACTGTTCTGATAAGTTGTGAAAACATTCATCATATGATCTATTTTTTCCAGAGAGGGCAGATAATGTGTTTTATTTTGGGGGTTTGGTGGTGGATTTTTTTTTTTTTTACAAGTACAAGGAGAGCTTTGCATGTGTGGTTACAGCTGACATGAGTGTGCATGAACACTTGTTTCATTATGGGACAGATTTGCTGCTATTGTTGGCCAATTCTGGGAAGGCTGTGTATGGTCAAATGTCACAGCAAATGCTGAATGGTTGATGTCACATGGGCAGTTAGAAAGTGTTTGGGTGTTTATCTAAACTTGTTTATCTAAACACTGAAAATTGTGAATAAAAGCATTGTAGTATAAGCTAAGTGGGTAAACAGTTTTTCTATAAAATATTATGGAAAATAGGAAATATGCATTGATACAGAGTTTTTTTGCTCAGTTTTAAACATAAACTTTCTGCAGGCATGTTGTAACTGTGCAAAATATTACTTTGCAAAGGAGAGGAGGCTGATGAGGAGACTTTTTCCTCAGCCTCTGCATATGAATTTCTAATGAAAAATACCTTAAAACTTACTTGTGCTGAGGTACCTCAGAAGCAAAGCTGTCTTCAACAGGAGTTGTGGGAGCTTCAGTCCAAAAGGCACTAAAATGCACAGGCTGTGTGTGTGGTCTGCTTATCTCAAGCTAGGGGTATCCTGGTGAGAGGTAAGAGCTGCAGCAGAGCACAAGCTTACAGGTGATGGGGAAATGTTTCTCCTGTCACTGCAGCTGTAAATTCTGCAACCATAGAACTTAAATATATGCAATTTTCAGCTCCTGGTAGGATTCTGAGACCTGCTCTCATAAGTGCATGTGCAGACAGGCTCAAAAAGAGGTAATCCCTTGGTGGGGCAGTTTGGGAGACATGGGCAGAAGTGGGAACTGTCCTCTGACATTCTCTTGCCAAGAAGTCTTTCAGCTCTTCTGAAATTCAGGAGCACAAATGTCTTAAATATCCTTAGCTCCTGTGTAGTTAAATGGCACTCAGTTGTGGAGATACCAGATTTGTAGGCATAGCTGACCTTCACAAAGGGAGGCTTGGTAAGAGCAGAACTTCAGCAGAAAGGACTTTGGAACAAGTAGCCTGTGACTCTTCAAATGTGTCTTTTGGCTAAGACAGGCACTTAGGCTCTTTTGACACTGCTGGGTTTAGAGCTTTCTCCAGACCTTGGGCTGTGCTTATTTCTTCAATGGTAAATTTTCCAAGATAGTCCTGTGGGATAGGCTTGGAGGCAAATTCCAGAAAACGTGATCTGATCATAAAGTTGTCTGAGGCCCATAACTGAATGTCCAGAGCTGACTCCACCTCTCTCATTTGCTGGTTGGGTTTGTGTGCTGACCTCGGGTGCCTCGAGTGCTCAGCCCATGGTCTCGTGCTGACTGCAGCAGTTCATCCTGTCAGCCTGTCCTTGTGTAAACAAATTCCTTCTGAATTACTCATAGGCCAGATGTGTCTCTTTTTTTGACCTTTTGGCTTCCAAATTGGTAACTGTATCTAATTTTGGCACTTATTAATGCTTATGAATCCTGTTATACCTTTTTTTTTTTTACTTGCTGTGAAATTGCTTCCTGGGAATCAGTTTCATTGCATAGAGCTGCAGCTCTTTGTGATGGGATGTGAATGTGGGTTTTTGTTAGCACCTTCTCCACCCCCTTCTGTTTATTTAATTTTAAGCATTGTAAGGGAGGGATCCTGGATTCAAGAGCAGGGATCCAACCTTCAGCCTACGGTGAGGATGTGGTCTGCAAAGTGATAATTTTTCCTGATCTGCTGTCACCTTACTTTTTGGAGGATTCCCACTCCAGGAAGCTTTAGTCTGGTGCACAATTGCCTTCCTCCTGGAATAGGTAGGTAGATTATTTACTTAAAAGAACAACAGTGTGATGAGTACTCCAGATGTTTCCACTGTCCTCTGTCCTACTTGGTTGTCCAGGCAGAAACTTTGTAGGGATGAGCAGGAGTCTTGCTCTGATTGATCATGGGAGCTCTTCCTTACATCCTTCCCAAGCAGGGTGGTTGCAGATGGTTACCCATAGCTGCCTCTCTTTTTATTGAAGGAAGCCCACTTACCCAAGCTTGTTTTGAGATGTGATCTTGTGATTGTTTTGTGAGGGGACAGATGTTCAACAGGAACAGAGAAAAAGAGATTGAGAGCAGTCCTGAAGAGAAAGACTTGAGGATGTTGGTTGACAAGAAGTTTGACATGACCTACCAGTGGGTCACTTGCAGCCCAGAAAGCCAAATGTGTCTTGGGCTGCATCCAAAGCCCTGTGGGCAGCAGGTTGGGGAAGTTAATCCTGCCCCTCTGCTCTGCTCAAGTGTGACCCCACTTGCAGTGCTGCCTTCAGCTCTGGGGCCCCAGCATGACAAAAATGTGTACCTGTTGGGGTGGGTCCAGAGGAGGCCATGAGGATGATCAGAGGGCTGGAGCACCTCTGCTGTCGAGACAGGCTGAGAGAGCTGGGATTGTATAGCCTGGAGAAGATTCCAGGGAGACCTTAGAGCCCCTTCTGGTACCTACTACAAGAAGAGCTGGAGAGGGTGCTTGGACAAGGGCATGGAGAGACAGGACAAGGGTCTTGGTGAAGAATGTGAGAGAGAAGAAAAGGCAGCACCCTCAGCTTGGCTTTCCAAGGGGCTCTGAATGACTGCAGCAACCTGCAACAGCTTTGCCTGGTAGTGGATGGGAGCAGCTGTGCTGCTACAACTGTTTTCCCTTGTGTTCTGGTTTGACAAGATTTCTTGCAGAAATAAGAGGATCAGCTTTTAATTTCTGTCATCTTACAGTGAATAGATTTGTTCTTAGACTCTGGAACAATAAGGCAAGTCCTGACAAGTCATTATTGGTCAGAATAAAAATTGCCTTTTAAGTTCAGCATCTCAGGCTAATTAATGTAAATTCTCCCACTTAGGTTGCTGCTGTATGTGGCTTGTTTTAATGCTTGAGTCATAATTCAAAGAAATGAGATGGAGGCAAGATTTTAAAGTTTTTTTTTCAAGCTGCAGTTCTGTGCCAGCTTGAAGATGGATGAAATTAGCTTAAGCTTTAGAAGTTTCTAAGATCTCAAACTTTTCTGCTAAAATTCAGACTTCAAGCAAGAGTAATAACAAGTGTGTGTCTGTGTCTGCATTTACATATACATGGCATGCATTTTTATACGTGTATATAAGTAACAAAGTAGGCATGCACAAGATTTGTATGTTACACAGTGTAGGTTTACTCAATTCAGTGGAAAAAGGCAATTTATTCTGATGAAGGGAATGAGCTGGAAGCTGTTGTTCCCACTTCAGGAGATCACTGTGTGTCTTGCCTTGGAGGTTGCTGCTTTTGGTGTAAAAGAACCTGTAGCCGGACAACCCGAGGCTGAGAATAAACACTTTTTTCCAATGTTTGGCTGCCTTTTCTTGGGAGTTTCTCAAAAAAACAGGACCAGAAAGAAGTAGTTCAATTCTTGATGACATTTCTTACCAATGGTTTTCATGCTGATGCTTTTGTTCCTATTGTGACTTGTTTCCACATAAAACCATTCCTTTGAAATTTTTGTTGTTGTTGTTCTCCAGGACCAGTGTTAGGCAGTTGAGCATCACCTGTGCAACAAAGCTTAATTAGTCCATACTGAATTCTGGAAGACCTCTTCCTGTTTCCTAAGGAAACTCTAGGGCTGATGGGAGGGGAAAGTTGGTTAAGGGTGATAAAAGGCCTAAGCAAAGCAGGAAACACAAATCTAAAATGTTGAAGGCCATCCTTAGCTTTTCCTTCTCAGGAGTTGGTAGTCATTAAGTTTTTTTTGTCACTGGGCTTTCAATGTCTGGCATTACTATTTCTCATTTCACTCTTCACATGAATACCATTTGTGCTTCTGGGAATGCAGTATGTGCCAAACTCCCATTTGTTGTCAATGTTACCTTGAAACTGAGGGTACTACTGTCTGTCCTGGTTTAAAAGTGACACTTACAGACTATAGGACTAAGTAAACTGGACCAACAGACAGTGAACCACAGAGCAAGGTCACTGAAACGTGGGAGGGGAACAGCTTTTCCCTTCTGGTGAGACCTGCTCTTGTCTGGGGATTGCCAGACAGGGTCCACTTGCAGAGATAGGATGCTGGTATTTCTGCAAGCAAATCCAAATTTCAGTCCAAGTGCTTCCTTCTCTGTATGGACAGGCTGTTTTGTATATCTTTGAGTACCTTAGCTGGCCACTAGCTCTTCCCCTGTTCCTGTCCTTCCGGGCATTTTGGTCAGCAGAGCTGGATGCTCTGATGCTGTTTCACTTAAAATACACAAGCCTGCTTCATCCACCTCCTTCTGCCAGTGCTTCACTTAGGCTTTGGCACAAGAGTGCCTCGGGATTTAAATGGGTTTGAGATGTCCCTATTAACTCTTATTTCTTCCTGACTTTATCAGAAGCTTAATATTTATTGGCCTATGGTGAAACATGGCTGTTACAGTAGAGCTGCCAAATTTTACTGGCTTTTTAGTAACACCACTAGGGAGGAGGGTTCTGCGTAAATAATTGCATCAAACCCAACATACCTTTTGTCTGAAGCAAAGATAAGAGGTAAGTAATGTTCTTTTCACCTCCCTCCATTTTTCTTTCTCTCCCTCCCAAATTCCCTTCATTATTACAACTTGAATTCTGACATAAGAGTTGAGCACGGATAAATGGTCATAGAAATTGTTTCACAAAGCTGATTTAACTTGTGTTCTAAATTGAGTTGTTACCCTATGCTGGTCTGGACAGTAGATGTAGAGTAATGCAAGTCTTGAAGAATGTGATTGCTCCAGAAATTTCAGTGCTGCCTTGAAGAGGGGATGCTTTTCCAGGCCAGAGAAGTGTGGTCGTGCTCAGTCAATGGTATTTTGTGTGCAGCAGGGAGAACTGAGGTTACATCTCAGCTTTTCATGAGCCCTCTAATCTAGCATGTTGTACTCCATCTGACCTTCCTGTGGAGTTTACCTTGAAGCTGACATGCTTCCACTGGATGTCACTATTGCTCTTTGGGAACACATTTAAAGTATCACTTTACCTGTGGTGAAAATGACTCCTCAGAATAGACTTTTAAAGGTATTTCTCTCTTCTTTGGATTAGTAGAATTAGGGTCCAGATGAACTGCATACGTCACCTTTGGGGGTTTTCTGCTGCTCTGTTTTTAGGGGAATTTTCTCAGCTAAGATAATGAATTTGTTTGCACTAGGGAATTTTAATATATTGAAGGTCTGTGTTGAATTGAACACATTGGATGTATGTGTTGCTTAAGGGGTGTGCTGTCTTTCTAGATACTTGAAAATTAATTCTTGGCAACATCATACTGTCTTGAAAAAAACCCACCAAAACACAAAACCCTCAAAAGAGTAAATGCACTGTGTTAATTAACTGAAAGGGACTTAAAGGTAGAGCTGAACCTGCCCCCTTCACACCATTCAGTTCTTCCCATCCAGTGGAGAGAGGTGAGGAGAAGGGAAAAGAACTATTTCCTTTGGACTGAATTATAAGAATCCTACATTTTATTAGTAGGTGTAAAACTGAGGTAGGTGGTTATTGTATCAATATGTCTTCTGAGGATCACCATTTAAGAAGTAAAAAGGCATTTTTTAGTTGTCTCTTGGCAGTTCGCTATGGCTGCACATGTGTTGTGTAGTTCATACCTGCCCCCCACCCCCTGATGAGCACTGTAATTATGGCCAGGATGCTGTTTAGCCAGAACAATTTTCATAAGAGGCTCAGTAAGAGACCTCTGGAATGAAGGCTGATTAATTTTCCCCTTCCCCCAAGTAGTTGCCTTGTGCTGTCTTTAAGTGGTTGCTATAAATAAATCACTTCAGTTTTCCCTTTGTCACTGAGAGCTGTATTGTATTCTGAAACTGCTCATCTCTTCTTCCTTTAATGTTCAGCTGCTCCTTGCTCTACTCCCAGTGCTTAATACACAGATGTTGTAATAAGATATTTAATGGCAAAGACATTTGTTTGGTTGTGCCGAATAAATTGCGCACTTGAACTCTGAAATGAATTAAACCTCTGCAGCAGCAGTGCCATTGTTTCTGGTGCCTGTCCCCAGGATTCAGCTGGCACTTTACCCCCAGGTGAGTCAGATGAGAGCACAGGTGTCTCTGCCTGTAATCATGATGGTCATTGGGACTGAGACTGACACCATTATGTATTTTTGTGATGTTTTTCTAAATCTGTTAGAATTTAAATCCCTGGAGGCTGGCTCACCACATGATATAGATTGTCGTTAGGAGAAGGGTGTCTGTAGTTTGGTCTCTAAGGGATTTCTTGTTCATTCTTGGGAACAGCAGCTGATTTAGTCTGCTTTTACAGCATTGGATAATGTTTCAGTGTGGAGGAAATTTGGTTCTTCCTCAGCTGGGTGCACACTTCCTAGAACCGAATAGTCAAAGACCTTGGTCTGTTGGAAGCCCCTTTTTTGGAAGTCACTGCTGTGGCCCACTGTCACAGTGTTTATTTGCTGGCTGGCTGTGTCCCTGGTTTAGACAGAGGCACTAACTCAGAACCTCATTGCTGGAGGCTGTAGCTGTGGGTTATCTTGATGATGGTGAGCAGCAAGGAGCCTTTCAAGCAGCTGTGGTGTTGGAAATGGGACAGTATGCCACGTTGTCATGCTTCTGTTTTTAAATGTAGATGTATTTCTGTTCTTGGGGCTGTTGCCTTCAGGAGCCCCTGTGGCCTTACTGGAGGTGGCTTGCTTGGCTTTTCGTGGGGGTGGTACGTAGCCTGTGAGGTGAGCAGCAGAATGTGGCATCTGACAGCTCTGGCTTCAACTTGACATGATGAGGGACCATCTGACCCCTAAAGCATCAGTGTGGGAACATCTCTGCAGTATTGCCCTTGCCAGACTCCTAAACTTTGTGAACTGTGGCAAAGAGAATATAGACTCTGAGTTCAACCCCGAAGCTTTTTATGAAAAGCTGTCTGACATATGCTGTAAAGATAGATGGAGAAAATCTGTTGGTACAGTCATTTTTCTGCTCTGTGAGTCAGCTTGTTCTAATGGGTTTTGAAGAGGATAGCTCATCATCATTTGGGGTTTTTAAGTGCAGGTTGTATGCAGTGTTAGATCACTCAAATTTCTGCTGTGCTGTGATTGACTGGCCTGAAGTTACATCATCAACATAAGCTAGTCAACCTTAAAATAGAAAGAAAATGGTTTTTTCATGCTAGTTACCACTGAAAAGCAGTGGTTTGTGGTTTTTGTTTGTTTTCCCTTTTAAATTTAAGCAGCAAATAGCAGGTTTTTCAGATTGGATTGATCTCATCTCTGCAAGAACATATTTTAGTTGATTAAATCAATGCATCAATGAGCAACGTGTGGCTCTTGGGCTCCCTGCAGCACAGGAGTAGCTGGAGTGTGGCTCCCATGCTGAGGCAGATCTATGTGACCTGCAGTGTGGGCTGTGTTGGCCAAGAGCCTGTAGATAATCCAAATTATTCCAGCAGGTGGGAGGAAGGAAGTTAGCAGAGGCCGGTGTGGCTGGTACCACCTGATACCCAGCTGCACCCCGGGCCTGTGGTGGAGCACAGGGATCCCTGTGGAGCACTGGCTCCAAGTGTCATTTAAACCTTTCCCTTCTCTCCTGCTCCTTATGCAAAACTGGCCATGTGAGGCTTGGCTGGAGGAGGATGGTTTGGTGAGCAGGGTCTGGAGGAATGGTCAGCTCCTACTAGCAGTTAGTGGCCAGCAGCAAAGCATTCTCCTGTCAAAGCTGCTACTGCTGCAGCCTCTTTGTTCCTTTTCTCTTCCTCACTCCCTCCAGTCTCCACCTTCCCCACATACCCACATTTCTGCTCCTTGTACTACTTATTGCATATTTTGCCTATGTGTTGAGCTGGATCTCAGCCTTGGGAGCCTTTCTGTGGCCTCAGCCAGTGACTCCCAGCAGCACAAGGATTTTTGTGTATATTTTTAAAATACAGATAGCTTTTTGTATGCATGTATATATCTTCATGATGTACTAAACAGTTTGGTGGTTCAAGTTATGTGAGCTGGTCTAAGGCCGTGTTGCAGTTTAGTTGCACATCTGCACACATCTGGCCTCAAATACAGAGAGGAGCAGGTAGGTCAGTCCTGTGCTGGTGAGAAATGCGTTCCTGCTGTTGCACAGGAGAGGAGAGACAGAGGCAAATCTTCATTTCTACTGGAAAAAGTACATGTGGAGGAACTTCTAGAGACTGTTTTTCAATCTGTCAGAATTCCTTGCTGCTTTGTTGATTCGTAAACTTTGTGTGAGTAATAAGTGCATGGGATGGAGCTGCACCAGGCACTGGGCCACGGAGAAGTACGTTTTGAGAGCTGTGCTCTTGCCTTTCAATTCAAATCTTCCCCACTAGTGTAAATTGAGAACTGAAGTCTGCAGTTGCTTAACCAGTTGGCTACCTCCTTAAACTTCTCTGAGCTGCTTCTACTGGCAATAATGCAGATAAACAATGCAAATAGTGTTTGTTCTACAAGAAAGGTACCGTTTTGAAAGAAAAGAAAAGAAGAATAAGTTCTTTAGTAGAGATCTATTTGTGTTTTTCAAAGTTAATTTATTCTGAATGAAATATTCAAGCTTGCATAACTAAAATAGTTGAAACTTCAAAGTAAACTTGTTCTTAATCTCGCTGAGGAGGAAAACCAGTTCAAGATATAAACAAAATTAAAATTACTAAATCAAAACAGTTCCAGTACATATTGGAACATCTTGCTTCTGCTGAACTTAACTATGGTACAATGTCTTTGACTTCTTTCAACTGCCAAACATGGAGAGAGGCTTTAACTTTACTGTTGGAGTGAAATAATCAGACTCCTCTGGGGTAGCTTACTTAATTCCTGTCATTGGGATGTAGTGCTTCCCTAAGCAGCTCCAGTAAGTCTTCATTTACCTGTAGTCTGTGCCAATGGGCCACAGGAGCACACCAAATTTCTTTGCACATAGAAAACTTGAACCTTGCAGGATTGCTTCAAGATTTTTATCTAAGGTTTGCCTTTCCTGGTGGTAGTTTAAAAATGAACAAAAGCACACACAAAACCCCCCCAGAAAACAACAAAACCACTCTCCACCTGGAGCAGGCAGACAAGTCAGCAGAAGCTTTTCCTTTTCCAGCTGTGGCAAGAACAATTCCTTTTCTCCTTTGCCTGTTTTTAATAGCATAGACTGTCCCAGCATAAACTGTCCTTTGCTGTTTGCCCTCCATGGAACAGAAATCCCTGTGCAGTTGTTTGCATCACAATAGCAGATCATGTCTGTTTATTTTTCTAACAGTCAGAAATGGATTGTGGCATTCATCATAAGAAAACAAAAACTCAGGATTCTGATAGGACTCATGAGCAGCAAGAGGAGGAGACCAGTCTTACAAATACCCTGGAGCATATTATGGGACA
Source organism: Ifrita kowaldi (assembly GCA_013398055.1). Classification (NCBI taxonomy): domain Eukaryota; kingdom Metazoa; phylum Chordata; class Aves; order Passeriformes; family Cinclosomatidae; genus Ifrita; species Ifrita kowaldi. The sequence continues at coordinate 149,618 of VZRS01001921.1, forward strand.
GCTGGATGTTCTGACTCAGGTATGGTTTGCTTTTTAATTGGTAATGACAAAGGTACCAAGGCACCTGTGACTGGAAGAATTGGGAATGTTTTGCAATAGTTTCATAGAATAATAATATGGCTAGTTCAAAACCTCTGCTTTTTAGTAGTATTTTGATAAGTCTTTCATCATCTGCTTCTCAGCTTACCTCTATCAGTTCCCTCACACTGACTTCCAGCCTAGGCCCTGCTCTTCCCCAGTTCCTTTATGCTGCAGCGTAGTAGATGCTGCTGCAGCCAGCTCTGATAGACTGTGCTGTTAGCCAGGGTTTATCTAAGGTGATGCCTAAAGGAGTGGTTGGCAGAACAACTCTGTTTTGGTGAATAATCTGTCTCTCTTCTCTCCCCCGTTACACCACAGCCTATAGGTAAACTCTGTTCAGATCCTGCTCCTTTCCCCCACCCAGCTTTCACCTACACAGTCCAATTTCTGCAGAATCCTCCTCCCATCAACAAGTCTGGGCCCTTCTGTGCCTCGTTGCTGGAACATGGTTTTCACCCACAGCTACAAACAGCTAATCCCTTGCTAAAACATTAACAAACAGTTCTTTCTTAGAGTCACTCAAGCAGTGCTTGAACAGAACCAGCCATGAATGGTGATCATCACAGAATGTGTTCACTTAATAAGAATTTGGGAATAGAGGTGTTTTTTGATTAACTAAATAACTGCTCCTTGCTCATTGTGGAGAAATGCTGTTTCTTGTTGTTTGGACCTGAATTTCATTGTGTTTTTTTGAGGCACGTGAGAAGCAGGGAGAAAGCATGGGATGGTAAACATTGGAGGTCTCCTGTAGCTGAGACCATGCTGGCAGGATGGAAAAATCTGTTGGGAGGACTTTTCTGTGAGCTTAAATATTGTTTCTGAGTAAGAACAAGTAGGTTTTAAACACTTGGTATTGAACATACTGATTAGTAGTCTGAGTTAGCTCTCTGCTCTTGAGAGAGTTAACTTGTCAAAGTACTTGTCAAGGAGTGTAAGATGATGGGTTGGAGGGCCCATCAGGAGATTGAAGGCTGATTTAGGGATTGAAAAACATGCCACAACTACAGGCAGTCTAAAATAGTGTAGGATGAAACCCAAAAGGTATTTAAGTTCACTTGGCAGAAATGCAAAAAAGCACTTTTGCTGTGATCTTTAAAACACTGAACACTGGAGGAGGGGAGGGGAATCTTGTGTGACACTGGGCCCTCATACTTGTGAGTAAAAAGCAACCCAGTGTATACACAAAATATTTTAATACTGTTTTTACATCTCCCTAGTAAGCTTGGAATGTGATTGTTATCTTTCATTACATAAATCACATCCACATTTCTGATGATGGATATGTAATGGCTCCTTTTCAACTTCATACGTGTTTAGAGGAGGCAAATATTGCAGTAAACAGTATGTGTGGGATTTAACCTAAATATAAGCAATGCAAATATCTCTGTGGAAGATATTGTGTAACTGTAGAAAATTCTAAATGTTGTTTTAAACCTAACAGAAAGAGAAATTGAGATCAGTGGGGGAGGAATAAATTAGTAAGTTATAGGATAAAATTGGAAATAGTCCTGAAATAGTAAAAAACGAAAAAGCTGCCTTGAGTAACTGTGTTCTTCAACCTTTTACCTTTTTTGTAGCATTTTTACCATCTTTGAAGTACTTAATTTCCCATTGGTTCTACTCTGTGTATGTTGTATTCTGTATTAACACCATTTTAATGCACTTGTACAGGTAGATGTTCCTGACATGCTGTTTTCATGCCAAGGTTTTGATATTTAGCAGCGACACAAACTGACATCAAACATTAGCAAATGAGCCTGGAAGAATTCCTCATTCCTGGACTAAGGCAGAAGGCACCTCAAAGAGGAGGGATGTGGGCAGCTAGCAAGGCAGATGGGGAAGGCATCCACTTGCATGTCTGAGCCTTGGCTTTTCCAGTGCTGATGTCTGGTGGGAGAAGGGAATGCAGCTCTGGAATGCAGATCCAGCTGTTACCCCTCTTTCATGCAATTAGGTGTGCTCTGGTAGGAGCTGTGGTGTGCACAGATCCAAGTGAAATGGGAGCAGTGCCTGGTGCTGTGGTGTTGGTTGTCTTTCCAAGGCATTTCTTCCAAAGCACAAATGGGTGCTGCTCCCAGCAGGCAGCAGATTCAAACCAATGTGTGTGTGTGTGTGTCAGCTTTGGGCCTGTTGGCTTCTCTTTGTGACAGGAGGACACCACTGCTGCTTCAAAACAACAGGAAGCTTTCATAAATAACACATAACAGGTGTCACTATTTTTGCTTCTTGGAGAAGGGCTGAAGATGCTCCAAGTGCTCTGTTAAAATCATAATTCCTGAGTGTTGCTTGTTTAAAGAGAACTGTAAGGGTATCAGCAGGGCCATCCAGTTGAAGGGAAAGGACATGTGATCTTTCCAGAAACCTTCTATTGATATAACCATCCATGGGCTTTTCAGGGATTTAATCTGTTAGCTCCATGGGGTCTTGGATTTATTTCTGATGTGGTATCTTGGGTTCCTGTGTTCATTGTTCTTGTTGTAGATGCAATACTGTGTTACCATCATGTAAAGTAGCAGTGGGGGAAGGTTAAAGTTGTGATAAACTACTTTGGGAAATTATGCTGATATAAGCCTAATTTATTTTCCTAATATTTTTTCTGTAGCTGTCATTTCAAGGTTTAAACCTGGTATCATGTGGAAGTGGGAAGGAGAGAAAATACTTCCAATTTCTGCTGAAAGAGGTGATAGTAAGACATCAGCTGTGGGCTGTCATCTCTTGCCAGCACACAGCTTTGTTCTGAGCTGCATGCTGGAAGCTGCATCACCAATTATTAGTACCTTCCCTCTGCTGGCAGTAGATTTCCAGATGGAATGAGGTGTCACGTGCTTGGATTCAGTGAGATGGTTTTTGTTCAATTCAGAGGTCTCTTCCAGCTGGTCACCAATTCCTGAGGCCGTGGAGGTGGTGTGCCCCACACAGGAGGACACACTGGAGCAGACTTGCTCCTTCAGCTGGGCACTTCAGTTCTTATCAGAGAGACGTGGATCAAAAGAATCCAGTGGCTGTTGTATATCACAACTAGCAGTAACCACTAGAGTGAATAGAAGCTTTGCTAAGCTTCATTCTTATGTTGTTTATATGATTTAATTCTGTAACGTTTTGGCAACTTTCAACTGGTCTTTGATTTAATGAAACCTTTTTCTCTTCCTCCTCCCCAAAGCTCTGTCAAGATAGCTTTTGTTTTACTTGGAAGCAAGTGGTCTAAGGTAACCTGACAGGGTCTTCATATTTTTTCCTAAAAGTGGTTTGTGTTTGGCCTTACATGGCTCTTTTTCAGAAGAGTAGCATATGCTTAATAATTCTGCTGCCTTGAAGAGTGAAGTTGAGACCTGGACATAAGCCAGTTGTTCCCAGTAGTTTTGGATTACTTAGATACTCTGGTTCCCCTCTGTAGGAAAGCAGGCAATTCCCATCTGGCAAAGGAATGAGGAAGATGAGAGTAATAAAAGTATGATACTGATGCTTTGCTCCTCCCTTTCCCACAGCTTATTCTCTTGTCAGTGTCTCAGTGTTTGAAAATCCTCTACTGGCATTTCAGAGATGTGAAAAGGAGGAAAATGCAAACTGTTTATCAATTATTTTTTTTTTTATTGAAGACTGGATCTCAGTATCTCAGTCACTATATGAAGAGTTGGGGTGAGTATTAAATTTAAGGGGAAAACAAGATGATTTTCTCTTTTGGATAACCTGCCACAGAATGGTGTGTTTTGGCTGAAACAAAAATGTAGCAGATATCAAAGATTTGCCTGGTTCAGGTGCGTTTTCTGCATTTACAGTTGAACTGCCCTTCTGAAAAGATCATCTGTGAGTAATTGTCTTGGCTGCAGTGGAGAACTTGTATTTGCAGTGTTCATCTGCAAACAGTTTAATGTACTCTTGTCCTCACTCCAAACACCTCCAGCTGCTGTGTTCACTCTGTTCATCTGTGGGCAGCAGGCACTGAGGCAAAAGCTGCTGGTTTTATGTGGGAAGGAAGATGTCTTCTCCAAATGAGGAGTTCAGAATCAGGTTAGCATAAAAATTCATAAATAGCTGCAATAATCCACCCACAGGAAATGGCTTTATGTGCTTCCCCAAACTAATCTTGCATTGAAGCTGGGAGAAAACAACACAGTGAAATGGAGAAGACTTGATAAATCTGTGAAATAATCCAAAGCCTGAATTGAAGGACAGTCTAGCTCATGTGAGATTAAAGGATTATTTCACTCCAGAAAAGATTGCAGGCAGAGGGAGGGAGAAGAATTTTTCTAAATTATTTTTTTTAGCATAAGAAAGGACTTGGACACAAGTGAGCTGCTTTTTAATTAAAGCTGAAAATGTTTGTGTGTCCAGTGCTTAATAATGAAAGTGAGTAAAATCAAATTTTTATTCCTTTTTTGAGATGTGGTCTCAAGCCTGTATTGCTGAGGGATGAATGTGTCCTCTCTTTTGAGAGGCACTGAATGTAAACTAAGCAACTGGTTTAATACAATATATGCTTTTATGACTTCAAGTAGTTCCAAGTCAAGAAGAAATATTTGGCAGTGGGGGGAGATCATGTCCCAAGTGCTTCTACCTTTGCTGTGCACAAATATCTTGTTTTCTGTGTTGCTCTCAAGACCTGAACACCCACGGACTACCGATGGACCCAATATACAGGAGAAAAACTGCAAGTAATTTTTATTTCAAGAGAAATGGTTTGAAATCTGAAACACTAATAAAAAAGTTCTCATCTGAGAAATCTGTGGAGTGTCAGATGAGCTTGGTTTTTAAATCTGAATTTAAAGGACATAGAGGCTATTTCTTATCAGTCAGACCCATCTCTTAGAGATTCAGTAGCTTTGATCTCTCACTCAAAACAAATTAAGTATCCTGGTTATTGCCAGTCCTCTGTGTCATTGAGCAGAGCTACTTTTTTTCCCCCTGAAATTTACTTCCAAAACATGCTTGTTATAAAATCTTAATGCAAATACATTTTTCTTCTTTCTAAGATGGCTTAAATTAAATGCACTCTGAGGGATATTGCTGTGTTAGCAGGACACTCTCTGAAGGCTGGCTCTTCAGAAGTGCTGATCCTCTCCCTGGATGTTCACAGGACCTTCACCTTCCATTTTCCTTCGATGGGAAGGAATACTAAACACCTCCCACAATTTGTTTTCACAAGCAGACTTTGAAGATTAATATAAATTGTTATTCAGCTATTGGATACCAGCAGCTGAGTTCATTTAGGTGAGTGATTTGCATCCTCTCAGAGGCAGGGGACGGATATGGGAAGGCTTTGAAGTCTTTGTGGTTGGGGAAGACCTCTGGTCATTTGGGGTTCTAACCTCTGTGTTGTGCAGTTGCTGTCATGGTGCATGCTTGGACATTTTGTTGTAGCTCATCCTGACTGGCTGTGTTTTATTCTGTGGTGAAACTGGGAGTCTCCTGACTCCTTTTGCTGTGCTGGCCCAGCCCCAGAGGTCTGGGAGCTCTACACCAAGGAAGCTGCACAGAAGCCATCAGCCATTCTCTTCTAGAAACGTGCAGGATGTGATGTAAGTGCCATCAGTTTAGCTTTGGCTGATCAGCTGTCAAGACTAAAGCAACAGCAAGGTGTGATGAAACATTTTTAGTCAGAGGGCTTTAAATGGAAAGACTCAGTTGCAAAGGGCTTGTGTGCCTTGTGTCTCCACCCTGTGTGGATGAAACTGGCAGAGCTCGTGGCTCATCTTTGTAGTTGGATTGATTTAATACAAAGGACAACCTTTTCTGTGCCCCAGGATCCTTTTGGTCACTGTGGTACTAGTACTGACCATGCTGCTTGCTCTGGCAATTACTGGATGGTACTGGAATTTTTGGGTGTGCTTGTGTGGTTTTCCTACTGTGAAAAGCACAGTGAGCACTGCAAGGGATCACTTGTTGCTGTGCTGAGTATCACAGGAGGAGATTTGTGCATTACACCAAAGTTGCTCCTATAATTTAGTGAAAGGGCTGGTAAACTGTAATTCAGGTATCTGCAGAAAGTGAGGTGGAAGGAGAGGTGGCAGCTGAGAATAATAGAAGGGTGTGGTTGGAAGAGACCTTAAAGTTCATCTAGTTCCAGCCCTGCTGTCAGGTTGTTCACAGCCCCATCCAGCCTGGCCTTGGACACTTCCAGTGATGGGGCAGCCACAGCTTCTCTGGACAGCCTGGGCCTCACCACCCTCATTTTAATAATTGGGGGAGGGTAGATGAGCAATACTGGTTTTGAATTTTCTAACTAACCACTTCCTTCTTGCAGTGCTTTGGGCTGCTAAATAGAAAAAGTTCTTTGCTTTTCAAGTATCCTCGGTAGCAGATGTCTGAATGGTGGCTGAGGAGAGCTGGTGGGACTATGGCTCTCATGCCCTGCACTAGAGAACAGACAAAGAGGTTGTTTAGCCACACAACTTCTTGAACAGATCTCTGTGGGGGGATCTTGATGAGGCCAGGCTGGTGCTGGCATTTGTCCTTCTGCAGGCATTGTCATGTGTTCCTGATCCATGTGAGCCCACAGTGACTTGGATGAAGGTGCAAAACCTGTGTTGAGGGGTTTGTGGGACTTCCTGACTCAGAGCTGTACAGCAGCACTGACCAAGATGTTCCTGTCCAGCCACATGGGAGCTAAGTGTGTTGTAGGAATAATAATGAATTGTGGAATTTGAAGCATGTTACAAAGTAAACCCAGGAAAATTCATGGCGTTGAATTAGTGAAAGGGATAGTGCTGAGTCTTCACTCACTAACTCAGCCTGGTGTGAAATATTCTATGCAAATAGGCTTTGTGAGAATTCACCTTAGAGTTTGCCTTCAAAGCCATTGACATGGTGAGGAGCTCCAGACCTGATTTAAAATGTCTGGGGTAGCACATCTTGTTTTAGTCTGAGCACATGAGGAGCTATCATGGCTGTTAGAAATCACCCCACATTTTATTTTAAACCAAAACCCACCTTAATTATGATCTCTGAGGTTAAAGCTTTGACCACTGGAGTAAGGCTGGTCCTTGCAGGCATTCGTTTGCTACAGAAAGTGTTAATTGCTGTGAAAGCTTCATGCCTTGTTCTACTGTGAGATGAGACTTACCTCCTCACTTCCTCTAAGCTGCCAGCTCTTGCTGAGAATGCTCAGAGCTGGCTTGGGTGCCATCCCAAAGCTGTTAAGTTACAATTTGCAAAGAGGGCAGCCCAGCTCCCTTTATGTGTGCTTGGTAAGAGCAGGGATCTGCTCTGGGGGTCCCGAGTGCAGCTGCTGAGCTGGAGGGGCACTGGCAGCGTGTTGGGGCAAAACCTGGGATGGGAGGAGGAGGAGCTGTTCTTGCCAGACAGGTTCATGCTTCAACTCTCTCCCTGCATAAGTTCTCCCATGAGCCTTTCAATCGTGCAGCTGCAGTTTGGAGTTGTAAACTGTGGTTGGTGGCAGGAGTTGAGGGGTTTTTTCTGCTGTAAAAGGTAGGTAGGGCTACCCCAGTGCAAACCCTTCCTGTGGCAGTTTGTTTCACTCATTGCATTAGTTTAGAAAAAGGGCTCCCAAGCTTAATTTACCTGGGTGCCCCTTGGATGCTAAGGCAGCATTTTTATGATGCAGTTACTTGTACTTCTTGGCCGTGTTGGGAATAAAATGGGCTCTCAAATTGCTGCTTTTAGGGAGAACCATAAGAAGTTACAGCAGGGCATCTTTGAAAACACACCAGCACTGGCCATGCTTGTTACAGAGGGCAGAGCTCTTAAGCCTGCAACTCCAGGTCAAACTTGACAAGTGTCATTCTGTAAATCCATGGGCCATCTGTAGTCTTCAATGGACCTCTTAAAAACCATCACTCCCTAAGTTCTTCCTTGTACCCACACAGTGGAGTGGAGAAACTGTGGGTACAGAAACTTACAAAACTTCTGCATTTGTTGTGTGTTCATTGTGGGTGAATTTTCTTTATAACTTGAAAATAAAATGTTGTCTTCATAAATTAACATGTCAGATAGGAAAGAAAAATCTGAAGAGGCAGAAGTAATGTTTTTTTCTTGAGCTGTTTGATATGTTAGTGCTCTGCAAAATCTTTTAGCATATGCTTAGAAAAACCAGTGGAGCAAACTTTTGAGGATCTTTTTAAGTAAAGCTAGAAAACTACTTCTGCCTCCTTTGAGATCAATGGAGAGAGGGATTTTCTGCTATGAATAAACAGGAATAGAAGTGCAAGTGTCCTATTTTTCCTGCACAGAGCCAAGAGCACATCGATGGCACAGCCACTGTGCAGGATTGTATCCCTCGTAGGTTCAGCCAAGCTGTTGTTACTTGATCTGAGGAACTGTCCATACTTTTTGGGGGGGTTCCCTGATCACTGGTGGTCAGTCAGGCAGTTCTCTGTCCCCTGTGCTGTTACATGGCTAACTCGGAGCCACTGTGACTGCATGCTGGAAAGGCTCTGTGCTGCACCTTCGGCCTTGCGGAGTGTCCCTTAGCGGGGTGAGCTGAGCATTAGTTATTCCACCCTGCTGTGCCCTTGCCTTCCTTGCCCCCCGCTCCAGGTTAAGTCCAGCTTTAGCTAATAGCAGCCATCTGGCTGGCTGCATCTCTCCTGGCAGGGGCTCCCTGCCTGCTCTGCTCCCTTGCTCTGGTCTCTGCTGTTCAGGTTTCCTTCGGTGCTGGTAGAACTGGTTTCTTTCAGCATTCAATTAGCGCCTGGTTCCCCTTATCTGTCCTCCTCAAAAGCCCCTCCAGGGCTGCTGCAGAAGCTTCAGCCCTGAGGCCAGTGGTTTTTAAACTGTCTCTGCTGCTTAATCAAACATGTTTAAGAGGGACTAAGGAAAAGATGCCGATGAAAGTATCTTGGAACAGCATCCCAAATCACTGTTATTTGGGTTGAGGGAGTAAAAATAACACAGAAGTATAGGATAAGGGGCTTGTCATCAGGTAAGCAAGCGTGACTACTGGCTGCCTCATTTTAGGTGTCCTGGGGGAGAATGGGAGTGAATATTCCCCTGAACTTATGAGTGAATAGGAGGCAACTTCTTATTTCTCCGTAGTTTCTCATTAATGTTTCCAAAGGGAAGAGCGAGTTTTTTTAATGCTGAGTCTGTGAAGACAAATGAAGACAAATGTTGCAGGAAGTGTTGGTAGAAGTGATTAAAGTTTTCTGTGAAAAATTCCTGTATTCTATTCTGGTGCCCGTAGTAATGCTCAGTATATTACTGTAATGTCAGAAATACTGCCTAAAAAATAGCTTGATTTTTTTTTCTCGTTTAAGCCTAAGTTGTTATCCTTCTGCCAATTTGAGCCAGGACTTTAATAAATTATCCAGCATTTACTCCCTGGTGCGTAATGGAGACATGTACTGTATTCCTGACACACCAGGAAGCCCAAATGCTGCCACAGAGTGCAAACCTGGCTCTAGTGAATCTTCACTGAATCTGGCTAACAGTGTTCTGGCCCTTGGCTTAACTGCTGGTTTGTTATCTTTGAGAAGCCATAGCAAAAGCATGCAGGAGTTGAATGGGTGCAGGTTCATTTGCCTCCTGAGAAGGACTTGCTTTATAAATAGCAACATGGAAATATTGTAAAACTTTCAGCTCCTAATAAAGGAGCTTTTCTGTGTGGGTTACAATATAGCACTTATAGCAGCTGGGCAGTATTTGTGCTTTCCCTTACCTTCCTCGGATGTCAGATGCCCTGTCTATTTATATTCATCATATATTCAAGTCTAAATGGACGGTAGTCATTGATTCCTACTTTGGACTTCCTGAATTTCATTTCTGACTCCTACTTTTCCACTTTTAGTTTCCAAAAAATACTTACTGCAAGTCTTCTGCTTCTACTTACATGCAATTTCCATTCCAATAAACATTTTCCTTACAGCTTTCTCACAAATTCAACTCTTTGTGAAATCTGCTTTACTTGTGTCTCGTAGTACTGTGTGTAACAGCTCTTAACTCCTGTTGATGGGATCATGGTGGCAGTAAATCATGGAACAGAGGAACCACGAGTGGTCTGGGCATTGCTTCTGGCAGGGCAGTGTGACTGGGACGTTCATTCAGCTGATTATCTGTCTAAAGGAAATTTGATGCAATGTTTCATTCTCGCTCTTTTTAATGGAGTGTTGAGTTACTAGTTCATTTTTTAAACAGAAAAGCCAGGATCCCTACTGGCTTTCATTCTCTGTCTGGTTGCTTGAAGGATAAGATCTTTGCTGTAAACCCCTGGTAGACATTCAGCCTGCTGTGTTCTGCCCTTGGCAGCTTTGTTCCTGGTTTCCAAGACAGTCACTAGGCAATGGCATGGCTGGATGTGAAAAAGGTTAAGTCTTCTCTCCTTTGAATAGATGGGAGGGCTCCTGCTGGCTCTGGGGCACCTGGGATGTTACCTGCTGGCTCCACAATGTTTCTTCTGCTTCTCTGTGTACTGCAGTTCCTGTGCCTTAAAGGGATGGAAATAGAGGAGGATAAAACTTAAATGTAGCTGGTGCTGTAGCCCACGGAATATTTGGGCAAAGCACCGTTTATTCTTTTAGGTGAAGCTTTCTACAGCTGCAGCAGTGCTCTTCTGCCTTGTCACAGGTCAGAAATAAGAAATATGTTGGAAATAAGCTTTGAACTATGTTTAGAGAGGAAAAAAGGGTGCATTATGATGCACTGGACAACCTCAAGCCCTTCCTGACTTCGTTGATGCAGAGTCTTGCAAGATGGCTTTGCCTTAGTGCCCGCTGTTGTTTTTACTGTGTTTTCTCTTCTCCCCCACGACTTGTCTTATTCCCCAAATCGTTTTACAGCAGACTTTTCTTAGTCTCAAGTGGCCTTAGCCAAGCTATTTCCTCTCTTTGTGCTTTCGTTTCCCCAGCTGTAAAATGGGGATAATGAGACCTGCTTGCTTTTGTCAGGCACTTAGAGATGTGCTTACGAAATGCGCTATTAAAAGGCTTTCTATGTATAACTGCTATACAAACAGCGGTTGTCCAAGTTTATTTGAATTACTTTATTAAAGTCCAAGGTTCTGAACATCCTTTGTTTTTAGCAGAGGATGTTATTTATGCAGTAAAAATGCCCAAAATGTGAAGCTATTGATTGTTGCTGATAAGTTTATGGATATTAAAGCATTAAATCATCACCACCCATTATCAGCCGTTCTGGTGTCTCTGGAAGCTGAAAGTGGTTGTGCATAGCTGGGGCCCTTGATTATCTTGGAGTGATCAATAAAAGGTTTTCAGCAGAAGCTTTTATTGCCACGTGGTTAAAATGTTCTTCCTGTGCATCCTGTACATGATGACTTCAGCTCGAGGAGAAAAAGAGAACAATCCTTTGCAGGGTAACTGGATTACACAAAGAAATGCAGGCATTATGTTGAGGTAGATATTGCCACTTGGAGTTTTTCCCCTCCATCTGCTGCATTGTCTTAGGCTGGGAAGGTTTTCTTGCCTGTCGTGGTGCTTGTCCAGCAAGTTTTGAGCTTTTTAATTACAGCGGACCCACGGTGTTCAGGGAGGGGAGGAAACAGTTGGAAGCAAAGAGGTAAATTCAGAGCCATAACTGAGCAAAACGGTTTAAAACCTGTGTGTCTCATTAGCAGAAATGTGTCTGGTGGCTCTTCAGTGTCTGCCTCATGAGCCTGTCCAGGAAAGGAAATGCAGAGCCCAGTCTGAAAGCACGAGTGCTGAAACGGGTGCTTGGTGTTGTCTTTGTGCTCACCATCTTCTACTGCTCCCCTCTGAAGTAATGTGGGGCTCTGCCCTACTAAAATGTTGACACTGGAGTTCCAGCCTTGAAATACCTCGTAATATTCCTGTGAATTTAGCATTTTGTTGGGCACTGAGAGTACGGTGTGCAGTGTGTCTCTGTGAGCAGCTCAACAGCAGCTTTCACTTTGTTTTGCAGACAGTTTCCATCCTGGAGCAGAGGCTGACGCTCACTGAGGACAAGCTGAAGGAATGTCTTGAGAATCAGCAGAAAATCATTCAGAACAAAACGAACTGATTTCCTGAGATCAGACAGGAGCTGAAGGCATTAGGAGGTTTGAGGTTGTTTGTGTTCCTAACAGATTGTGTGTGACTTGCTTTAACAATTTTGAGCACAATCTATTTTTCAATTGGAATGTATAGTTATTGTATCTGTAAATAGCTTTGTTACTTCACTAAAATAAAAGCAATATTTTATTCGTAAGTGTGGGTAACAATTGTGATCCCTTGTGCTTTCCAGAGGTACAGCAGCCAGCGTGTGGACTGAGTACTAACCAGGAAGCTCACATCTCTCCTGCCTCTGGTCCTGCTAAGTTAGTTTTAAAGTGTGTAAGCATCTTGGAGTTGCCAGATGCCTGGCCCAGGCTGTGTTAGGCTCGTTGCTGAGGTGTGTGCTGGCTGTGGGTGAGAAGCAAAGTGCTCTCAGGATCTTTGGGGCCGTGGTGTTTCACCTCTGGTCTAGGACCATATCAAGCAGGTGAGGTCCTGTGCAACTGACACCTGGAAGGGTTTGTCTCAGCTGAGTCTCACATGGCAAATCTGACACAGCAGCTGAGACCCTGGATGATATTTGTGCAGAGGTGAATAAATCCAACACATTTAATCCTGCTCCCATGTGCAGTATAGGAAAAACAAATGATTGGGGCTGGAACAAAGGCCCCAGTGTGTCAGATGCAGGGTGATTTCCAAAGGGATTTTACTTCATCTTTGCTTCTTAAATTAAAGGCAGGGCAAAGGGAGAGGAAGGCAACTAAGCAGTGCAATGTTTTCTCCATCATGGAACTCACTTCTTCTCATACTGGACCGCCTTTAATTTTCAGTCATTTTGCAGATGTTTTCACAGTTGAGTAGCTCATCACTGGCACCCTCCTCCCCTCATAGCTCCTCCTGACTTTTCTGGAACTTGAGCAGATGTTCAGTATGTAGCTGCACAAGAATCTGGACTTCTGGGAGATCTATCTCCAACACCTTTTCTGCTAACACATACTGGAGGTCTCCTTTCTTGCAATAAACTCTGACCCACATTCCTGGAGAAATTAGCTGCAGGAACTTGAGCACCTCAGGGTTACTGTAACCCTCCTCAGCACTGTCTGTCTGACCTCTGCAGACAGGGAGGCTGCCTCAGTCCCTGCCCTTGGTGGTGCCTCGTGCCACCAGCACCTGCCAACCTTGCACAGCTTCCAGGGCCTCCATCTCCACATGTGTTGTGGCACTCTGGATGCTTGCCTGAGGGCAGGCTAGCACCCTTAGTTCACATGGGGTTTAGCTGGTTTTAAAGCCAGGCCGTGTGGGTTTGGCTTTGGGATGGTTTTTGGGGTTGTACCTGTTTCTGTTACAGGCTGTGTTGGCTGGGACAGGACCTTGGGGGTGTTAATGCTCCTCATCCCACCTGGGGGGAGCTGCTTGTGTGTTCCTGCCAGCACTAAGAAGCTTCTGGTCTCCTTCCCTCCTGGTTCTTTGTACATCTCTAAGAACCCCTTGCTGGCATGATCACAATATTTCACTCCTTAATTTGTGGGAGGCTGAGAGCTTTCTTATTTCCATGCTTGGTTGATGATGAGCTTCTCTCTGCTCTGCCACAGACTTTGTTTTGTGTTTCCAGGCTCTGAGTCTGATAAATCATTACTTTCCTTTAATGGAATCAATTCAGTGGTGATATTCTGTGCTCTTGCTCTAAGCTTTCAGTGGCTTTTTGCTGAGAGACTGACATCATTTTTGTTGAAATGAGCCTGTGTGGTGATGCAGATGGGTGGGGAGGAGGGGACTCGAAGGTACTGTGGCCAATTTGCTGTTAGAAAAAGGCTGTGCCTGCCCTGATGTGCCACTGAAGTGATGACAAAAATCAGTTGCAAGAGCCTAAACTTTCAACTTGATTCTCAGTGTTGTGGACTGGCCTTTGGGATTGGGGTGTGGAGGGGAAAATTTAAGCATTCCAACAGCATTTTTTATGCTGCTCAGTTGGTCAGAGCATGGTACTGATAATGCCAGGATTGTGGATTTGATCCCTGTATGGCCTATTCACTTAAGAGTTGGATTCAATGATCCTTGTGGGTCCTTTCCAACTCAGAATATTCTGTGATTTACTTTAAAAGTAGCCTTTGCATCCTTTTAATGTGTAGTTTCTAATGTCTTAGAGACCACAGAAGCAATCTGTGTGTGGTATTGTAGACAGGATGGCAGTACAATTGACACATTTGACGTGTGCTTACAGGTGTCCACATTTGGGCATGTTTGATACAGATGCTTTTCCTTTTCAGATGTTCTGAGTGAATCCATGTGAAAGAGATGTAATTGTGCCTCTAAAACAGATGAAGTGCTCAAGTGCTGAGGAGAAGTGGGATGTAGGGTGTTGTGTTTTAACCCCATTTGGCAGCTAAGCCCCACACAGCCCCTCAGTCACTCACCCCAAATGGGGTGGGGAAGAGAATCAGAAAAGTAAAAGTTAGAAAACTTGTGGGCTGAGATAAAGACAGTTGATCAGGTAAAGTAAAATGTGGAATTCATTCACCACTTCCCATGAGCAGGCAGGTGTTCAGGCATCCCCAGGACAGCAGGGCTCCATCACCTGTAGTGATGACTTGGGAAGACAAATGCCATCGGTCTGATTGTCCCCCCTTTCTCCTTCTTTCCCCAGCTTCATGCTGAGGAGGTCTGGGATATCCCTTGGATCAGTCAGGCTCAGCTGTCCTAGTTGTCCCCTCCCAACTCCTTGTCCCCCAGCCTCCTCTCTTGGGGTGGGGTGAGAAGCAGAAAAGGCCTTGACTCTGTGTAAGCACTGCTCAGCAACAACTGAAGCATCCCTGAATTATCAGCTCTGTTACCAGCACAAATCTGAAACAGCCCCATAGGAGCTACTGGGAAAAAAACTCCATCCCAACCAAAAGCAGCAGATTGGGAAAATTGCTTCTCTGGACTTAACTTCTTGCTCTGTGTTGTTGCTGTAGAGGTAACCCAGGGTGGGTGGGTGTGGGGAGTCAGGAGGAGAGGGAATCTAACAAAGACTGTGTGATTTAGGTGGCAAGAAAGGTAATTTGAAAAGATTCTGACAGTGTTACCTACCTTCTTTGTCCTAAATCTCAGCAACTTCATTTCCCCCCTTACAACCCTCTTACCTGGAGTAGAACTTCTGAAGGCTGGCTGTTGCTTGAGAGGCAGGCAAGGCTTGGAAAATACAAGATTTACATTTTAATCCTTGTGCTTAAAGATTGAGCAATAACTTAAAAAAAAAACAAACCTTGAGGAGCCCAAATCCTATTGCCTGTCTTGTCCTGAGCTCCATGCTTTCTTTATCCACTAAGCACCACAGTTCTTGAGTGCTGAAGAGAGAGTAGCCTCTAGAGTGAGTCAAACCCACTTTTATTTTTACACTCATGATCTTTTTTTTTTCATGTGGGCACATCTGCAGTGTCCCATTTGTGAAGCTGTTAACTTGGGGAGCAGTGGAGCAGCCAAGTGAGGAGCAGCCTGTGGTTTGTCCTTGGGCTGACATGGCCTCTGCACTGCTTGAGGACAAATCCTGCCTTGAAAACCTCTTGTGGTGAGGCTACGAAGGGTTAAGGATTTTGTTTTGGATCTCCAAGGCAGGGTGGAAGCCAAGTTCTTAAAAAAGTAGTTTAATTTGTTGCCATTACATTTGCCAGACATATGACCTCACTAGACTTTCAGCAAGGGTTCTTTGTACTGAGATTGGCCCCTGGGGAGCCCGGTGCTGCTGCAAATGGCTTTTTGGCTGCTGTGAGTACGGAGCATGTTAAACATAACCATGATCTGTGAAAAAGTAAGAATCTTCAAGCACTGCCCACTTTCCTTCCTGTCTGGGAGCTGGAATTGGACAGATGTGACAGCAGAGCTCATTACTGAATAGGCAGAAACAGCAGAGCACTGTGGTACTGACTCTCCTGGCCAGGAAGTGCAATGGCCAGAAGCATCCTCTGCCCACAGGCTCGTCGCTGGACGTGAGTCCGCCAGCTAACTAGGAAATAAAATCCAGCTATGATCTAAGTAGCTGGGCTAAAACTAGCCAGCCTCGTGGTACAAATCACTTATTATATAACCTCTTTAAAGAGCTGCTTTTGAACGAAATGTTTTTTGAAACACGAGTGAGTAGGAGGGGAGGGAAGCGAATCGTTTTACAAAGGTTTGTCACTCTGACGTGAGAGCAGGGCTGTGTTTCTTCTCTTGCTTTTAGAAATGGTTGGTCTGCAAGTGCTTCTCAAGTGGCAGGACCTGTAGTTTTGGAAAGGAAATAAGCTGGGAAAGAAGATTCTCTTATTGATACTCCTCTGCGTATTTGACCTGGATTTAGCGTGCTGTAGGAAGTTTTACGTGTGTCTCATGGAAAGCTGGGATCTATTTGTAGCTCTGCAACAGAACTGTCACTGCAGGCAGACATCACTCTTCAGTCCCCCTGTTCTCCTTGTCAGGGGAGATGTCTGTAAATTACTTCCTCTGTTGAGGTACAGGTTCCATGAAAGAAGAGCTTGTCAGAGATTTGAATGTGGGGTGTCAGTGAAGAGAGTGATGGGCTTCCAGGGCACAGGTCTCTGGCATCCCTTACCTTCTCCCTTTCTCCTTGCAGCACAGCAGCCAGTGCTGCTGCTGAAGGGGTGCTGAGAGCCTTTGTGCTGCACTGCACAAGTGATGGCTGTCGCCTCAGGTGGAGTTTGAAGTTATCTGGTATCACTTCTGAGCAAAGGTGAGGGTACATGGTTAAACCAGCAAGCTGGGAGGGAGTGCTGTGGGATGGTTTCTGGTGGGAGATGAGTGTCATGAACTGGCAGAGTTCTGGCAGAAGGTCATTGTCTGCTTAGCTGCAGCTGAGACAGGCCAGGTGACCACTGCTCGAGGCCAGGAATTTGCCATCTGCAAGGAAGTCTTCCCCCAGTGACCACCTTTAGATTTCTTTATACTCACTCCAGCCCTCCCTCCCTGATAATGCAATACAGCTGGAAATGCACCATTCTGTTGTCACAAAAATGCTAGGCTTGAATCAGTGCTGTGACCCAGTGCCAAAAACCTGTCACCTCTGTTCTCCCTCGCTGTTTCTGCTCCCTGCAGCCACCTTCCATGCAGCCAATAACTCTCTGCTGCCTTCCAGAGACCAGGCAAGCTGAGGATACAGTGGTGCTCTGCATGGCACAAGGATTTTTCTGCAAATCTCCAGTGGGGAATGCTACTGAGGCTGATCCTGCTTACTCCAAGAGCTTGTGGCTGTGTGGAGCATGTGCCACTGGTGGTAGCTGTTCTTGCAGCTGGTGACTGAAAGGGTTAAGCTAAGCAGCTGCCTGGATGGAGCTCCTGCATGGCCTCGCTTCCCTCTGGGGTGGCTGCTCTTGGCAATGATTCCCTCCTCACGTTTTCACAGCCAGAGCTGAGCTTTGGTGTGCAGATCTTCCAACTGGAGGAAGGACTTCTGCCTGTTTCAGCTGAAATGAGCTCTTGGAGTGTGCTGGGCACCAGGAGATCCTGCTGGCAGCATGGTATGGGCAGGGGCTGAGGGGATCATTGCTTTTGCCCTTGTGTGAATCCACTCTGCCACGTGTAGATGCCACAAAGGCTGTGCCTGTCTCCTGTTACACTTGGCCTGTGTGGTGAAGCAGGCGCCTTGTGCTAACCAGGGTTAACTGAGATGGTTTTCATCCTGTGAAAGCCCAGGAATATCCTTTTCCTTTTGTTCTTCTAGGCTGTGGTTACTTCAGAAGACATTGTTCTTTTCATCCTGTGAGCAGTAGGTGTTGATTTCTGTGTCAGTCTTCTGATGCAGGCTGGAAAAGTTTCTCATTCCACGTTGGGTTTCCTAGGCCAGGAGCTTTTTCCTGGAGTTAGGGATGAAGATTTTGGCACTTGTCACTCATGGACATCAGTCAGTAGAACCAAGACAGAGCTAGCTGTGGTGTTGCAGACACTGGTGAGTGCTCGTGGAGTGAGAAAGGCAGGCTTCAAGCCTCCTGTTTGTGGAGCAAGACCCGCAAGGTGACCTGTTTGAATATGGCCCTATCTATGTGCTGTTAAGTTAATTAACAAATAACTCTAATGCCACTTGATCTCCTGCTTAAAGATCAATGCTTGCCTGCTGGGCTATTTTTTTCTTTGTAGCTCCTGTTTGTTTCCTAAGGGGGAGATTATTTGACCTGTGTATTTGTGTCATGTGTTTCTTTCTTTCACTCTATTATTTATGAAATCAATAGATCTTAAAAAGGAACACTTACCACAAAGTGTCTGGAGCAAGGTGTGCTGAGGAGAAAGTGAAAACCTGCCCGCTGGCACGGCCTTTCCCATCAGCCTGGCATCTTTGCTGGAGAGGAGCTCACCTGAGCACAAAGGGATGGATTGTCCATGAAAACACCTTGACAGCAGCCCAGGTGATGGGGGCAGAAGCAGAAATTCTTGCCTGAGTACCTGCAGGTCACCCACTAAAGCAGGGCCAGAAATAAGGGTGGGCCACAGGATCCTTGTTCTAAATTCGCCAGTCCAGGTGGGAGAGGGGAGGTGTGGTCCAGGCTCTGTGCTGCAGAGCATGCTCAAAATTCTTAGGATAACTTTAAGAGGGGCTGTTGGTGGTGTTGAGCAGGCTCAGGGTGCTCTGCAGACATTGCAGCTGTGGTGAGGGCAAGAAACAAAGCTGAGCAAGTTTCTGTGTCTGCTCCCTTTTCCCACCCTTGGATAGCAATGGGCCTGTTGGTTTCCCTGTTTCCCTGTGCTCCCTGCCCATGGCTCGGCAGAGCATTTTGGAGGTTGTGTTCTTTGCTGCAATTCCCCCACTCTGCCTCTCCTCTCTGTGTGCTGCCTTCATTGCCAGCTCTCACAGGAGAAGTGAAGATGAAAGAGAGCAAGAGATGATTATATTTAATGGCAATGAAAATTGGTGTGGTGATTGAGGGGCTGTTTTTCTTCCTGCTCTCCCACCTATTGAAGTTGGGAGGCAGCTTTGAAATCTCACGTGGTCATCTGGCCAGCCCTGTGCTGGGTTCCACTGGGGCACCAGAGGGGAGGGGAAAGCCAGGTTGCATCTGTGTTACCTGGGTTTTGCAGCCTGGCCTCGGTAGACAGGAAAGTAGATTCTTCTTTTCCCCTCAGTTAAATGAAAAGCCCCTTTGCCCCCTTCTGCCCTGCCCTGGCCCCAGTGGGTTGGCTCACCTGCCTTTTGGATGCAAATACTTGCTAATTTACAAGTTGGGAAAGGAGCAGCAGAAAGCTAATGAAGGTCAGCTGAAGTCCTCTTTCCTTAATCCACCCCAGCAGTTCACAGTCTGGATCAAAGAGCTGCGGGATCAGCTGCCACTCATCCTGCAGGAAGCTGCTCTGGCCCTGTCCTGGGAGCCCAGGCTTTTGGAGAAGTTGCTGGAGGTGGAGAGGTGCTGAAATGCCAGATGGTAAATCTCCAGCAGACACTGGAAAAGGCTTTCCCTGTCTTCAAGACTGACGTGAAATGGACCCTGTGATATCTAAGGTGTTCAGAGAGCTCAAGGCTGAGTGAGTGACAAAGGGACTGTGACTCTGGCACCATGGTTGGAGCCAGTGTGTCTGTCTGTCTGCAGTGAGTGGCATGGCAGTGCAGCCACCAAGCCCAGGAGAAAGTGCATGCTGGGGCCTTGGCAGACACCTCTTTAAAAGCATGACTGTGATTCTTACCCCAGAATTTATTTAATGTCCTGGGTCCCCTTGTTATCCTTCATCAGCTTCCCACCACGCTGGACCAAACGCTGCAAGCATCTTCCCCCAGCCTCTGCAGCCAGAGTGCAGGATTCGTCAGTGACCCAGCTTTATTCCTGATGTGTGGCATACTTACCTCTCCTGTGGCAACCAGTAACCTGCCTCCATCCTCCTGAAACCCTCCTGCCTGCACAGACCGGTGAGACTTTCCTTTCCTGCCCACCAGGGAGATGCTGGATCCGGCTCCACCTCCTTCCCAGGTATTTCTGCTTTCCCCAAGACATGAATCACCCCAGGGCTTTTGATGATCTGTGGGTTTTGGAATGTGCAGAGCTACCCTGTATTGGGCACTCCTCTTCTTAGGATCCCTTTGCCTTTTTCCTGCTAAGCAATCTTTGTTTTCATCCAGTGAGAAATTCTATGTGATTTAACTATTTAATTAAGGTTTTTTCCTTTCTTGCTGTTGCTCACTCTTAAGCTGCATGGAAATTGTTCTTAAGAACATTTGCATCAGTTCATCTGAAGTCAGTTCCTTGGCAAACTTAGCAGTGCTGCTATAATCCATCCACATCTATCTGCACTACTTTGACTAATAACTCCACTGAAATCCCTGGGGTTAGTTAAAAGGAGCCCCTGGGGCTGAACAAAAGGGCTTTTGGAAGGGATTTAACCCTTTGCCTTTCCAGTTGCACAGATTGAGTAGTGAAGTCCCAGCTGGCTGCCTGGGAGCTTTGCCTCTCTGGAGGGGAGATCAGGTGCCTATGTGAGGATTGCTCAGAGCTGGGGTTGGGGTCAGATGGCTCAGGAGGCCCCTTCCAAGGTTATCAGCTCTGATGAGGTGTCCAAATGCAAAACATGTGAGTGCAGAGACACAGCAGTGAAATTGTTGTTGACTCAACACAGCATCTTTGCAATCATTTACAGGACTCTTGTGCTGGAGAGGCTCTAATGCCTCCTTTCCTCTCAGTCACAACACTGTTTTTCCTTTTTCCTAAGACTTTTCTTTGCTTGAATTTTCATCCTGGCTGGATATAAAGCTGCCTAGTGGCCTTGCAGGATATGTTGCATGTTGTCCCTGCAGCTGGTGGTCAAATGGGTCCTATCACATCTGAAAAACAGATGGGCTGGTGGTGCAAAGTGTGGAAGAAGGTTTTTCCAGGCGGCTTTCTGTGGGGTTGTGTTTAATTTTGTGGTCTTTGTTCTCATGCAGGGATGAAGTCCATCAGGTGCTATGGACTCTGTCTCAGAGTGATGACACGCCCTTGGAAACCTCTCATCACCCTCTAGCATGACAGCCAGGTAAAGTCAGGAAAACATGTCAGGAGTGCTAAGGAAAGCAATGGATGTGAAAATTTAGGAGGAAAAACATGGCTGCAGCCCCCTGAAAAGCTCAGTGGGGGCTATGGGCCCACTCTGGTTTTTGTTTGCTTCTGCTTTCCTGTAGCCTCTCAAGAAGCCTGGCCTGACTGAAAACTGTGTGCACCGTGCTTCTCCTCACACCCTGGCAGCCATGGGCTTCTACAGGCCCCACAGCTGAGGTCCTGGTTGGTGGGTTTTGCAAAGCCCCTTTCAAAAGGATTTCAGGGCCAGTCCTGTGAGACAACACAGGGCTGGAGGGAAAAACACGCACCACTTGTGTGTGCTGGTAGGTGTGTGAGTCAAACTACATCCAAGAGTCTGGGACAGTGCTGGAAACAGTCCTTTTCTCCAGGTGATAATCCTTCCTGGAGCCCCACCACATCCCTGCTGGAAGGTTTCCCTGCTCTCCTGTCTGATGGAAGCTGTCACACAGATGGGATGTCTCGTAATCCCAGCCTGGCACAGGCATCCATGGGATCTTTGCTGGAGGCCTGTGAGATAGGAGAGGTCATACTCCCACCACTCTTCATGAGCAGGGATCCTGACTCACTGGAAGGTGGAGTGACTTGTTTCAGCCGTGGCATTTGCCTGCAGGTGGTCGTGCTGTGACCTCCAGGGGGGCCATGGCGAGGGAGGTGTGGGTGAAGCTGGCTGGGCACTGCTGGCACTGGGAGTACGGCGTGGCTGGAGCGTCCAGCTGTTCTGCCACTGTCTCAGCTGGCTTTTGCAGCCCGTGTGGAGCTCAGCTTTGCAGCTGCAGTGGCTGAGCCAAGATCAGCACCTGTGTTTCTGTTTCTTTTGGCTGTCCTGTGGGACAGTTGTGGCTTTGCCTACTGGAAGGCGCCCCAGAGTTTGGGCACTGGATAGGGATGTGGTGTTGCAGAGAAAGTTTGGTTTGGCTCTGGACTCCCTGTCCTGAGCTGGAGCTGGTGAGTCGACCCTGGAGGCCTTGAGAGGCCTTTTTCTCCATAGATAGGGGTAATATTTCTGTGAAAGGAAGTCAAAGCTAAGTGGTACCAAAGGAAGTGTGGAAGTCAAAGCTAAGTGGTACCAAAGTTCCTGATGAAAGACCTGCTGGTGTGGAAAGCTACAAGAAACCCCACTGTGGTGATGTTCTCCTCTCTGTTGTTACAGTCCAGGAGGTGGAAATGTCAGTCAAGACAGAGGCTGCTGAGGGTGAACCAGTCTCTTTGGAGATTGCAGAACAGCATCCTAAAGACAGGTCCTCACAGTTGCCTGCATCCCTCCCCAGTGTCTGTGCTTGGCTGAGGAAATAGCTCATGGCTGTGTTGAAATGTGTTTGGTTGGGTGACAGCCCAGGTGCAGGGCTCTGGGTTCTGTTTCGTTTCCTGTGCATCTCACGGCTCATCTCTCGAGCTCTTTCTCAAGAGGCTTTCTTGTCTCCCACACCAAACCTCCTCCCTTGTTGACTCTTCACAGGCTGGTGTCTTACACTTGGATTTTGTGTCTTACTTCCTCCTCTTTGTCTCCTGAGGGTTTCATGCTGCCTGTTAGGTTCACTGGAGACCTCTGAGAAGGGAGGGATCCCTCTCTCCTTTTTTCTTCCCTGCAGACTGCATCTCTTGATAAAAGGCCTTTCTCCCTATTGTGTTGTGCCTGAGTGACCAGGAGTGTGTCCCTGCTTCAAGTCCATTTTCTTGGCTCACCCTGAATATGCTCAGAATTTGCTAATAGGATTTGCAGTTCCTGACAACCATGTCTTTCCTCAAGGTGTGGAACGGGCTATTGCCCCTGCTTTGAGACTGGTTTCCCTGGTGGTGGGCTTCAGGTTCAAATCCCAAACCTAAATTTCCCTTCCCAGCCTCCCACCACTCTTCCATTGTTATGATCAGCCAAGGCTGGTGGGAATCTGCCATTCCAAGCAGGATGCTGGGATGGGGGCAGGCAGCGAGGTCCTCTGCCATCAGTGCTGTGTGGCTTGGTGACCTGGCTTGTACAGTGCAAGAGAAAGCATCTCCTGTTGTCCAGCAAGTGCCATACACGGTGTGTTCCTGATAATGTGCAGTGTGAAATCACCTCTCAAGCCTGACCCACGGAGCTTGTACTGATGAGATAAGCCTGTGCTGGATGGGATCTGCCCTGGTGGGTTGTGTTACACCTGCATTGCACAAAGTGGGTTGCTCAGGCAGTGTTACATCTTTCTCTAATGCGTTTGGGGTGACACCCACACTTTCACCATTGCCTGGGGTGGCTCAGGACACGAGGAGAGGCTGCTGCAATAAGCAGGGGAAGGACCCAGGAGGTGAGGCTCCTGCTGCTTAGGCTGGCTGCTGTGGAGTAGAAGGATTTCAGACAAAATCCACACAGTTTGGGTGTGCTCAACACTTCCCCTGAGCTTGTGAGCTTGACCTGCCCCCAGGCAGCTCAGTTCCCCCCACCCCATCCCTGTGTGGGGCTGTGCAGCTGAAGGAAGCTGGGGAGGTCAGTGTCCTCCCCCAGCCACAGGGGAGGATTAGCTCCCTAAACCATGCCAAGACAATAAGCTGCAGATCAAAGGCAGATGAGGTTGGCCAAGCTGTGTGCACTTCATCTGCCCTTCATCACCCAGCCCTCCTTGGATCCTGCCTGGGGGTCCGTGGGTCATCCAGCGTGGGTCATATGGACCTTAAAGAACAGTGCTTTGGTGGTCTCTGTGCAGATTGTGGGGACAGATTAGGCTGCATGGGAGGCATAATCAGGAGATTATCATACCTTCTCTTATCTTAATGCCATCTCTTATCTAAATGCCCTCAGTTGTGCCTTCTGCAACAAAAGCTTACAGGTTTGAGTAGAAGTGAGTTTACCAGGTGGTTGCTGTGGTGTGGCTGGGTGAGCAGCAGATGCCTGGCTATGAAGGGAAGCTTGCAATAACTTGTCTTGGGTGCATGCTGCTTGTGGAAAGCCTCTGGGTTGGCTGACTTCAACTATTTGCTTCCCCTGGATCCCATGCCTTGGGTCTCTGTACTGCCCTAGAGAGTGAGGTTTCATGTTGTGGAGCTGAAAATGGCACTGAGAATATGGTGAATGAAGGGAAGGGAGTGTGGCCCTCCAGCTTCACCCCAGTTTTCTGGAATAGAATATCTGCACTGTTAGGAAGCACTTAACTGGTGTAAGCTTGTGTTGAAGGACCTGGGTTTCACTAGAGCAAGGATGTCCTCAGTCCAGGGCAGATGTCTGCTCTTCTCAAAGCCCATCCAACCTTTCTGCACAAGCTCATTTTGTGTGGGCTGTTTCAGAGGTCTAGCAGTTATTAAATCTTATGACCCAGGTCAATAAAACGCCTTCTTGGCTCCCAAGGTGAAGGAGCTGATGTCACTGGAAGCAGTGCTGAGAGTGCCATGGTTATGTACCCTCCATCAGGAACTGAGGTGGGTCTAGAAGAAATGCTGACTGCCTTTCTTGAGGTGCTTGAGAGCTGAGGGAGAGCTGACAGCTCTTGGAAATGTGTCATGCCTGTTGCAGGTGTTAAGGAAGTGTTTGAAGTGCGTGCTACACACAGAACTTGCGCTCTGCCCAGGTGGGTTGTGAGCCTGCCAGGGTACACAGTCGCTGGGCAAGGATGGACAAGTACCTTGGTGGAAATAGTTACACTATTGCATTCTCTGATTGGTTGTCTTTCTTAATTTCCCCCCCAGTTTTGACATGTGCGGATAGAAAAACAACTGTGAATCTTTTCCCATAAAAAGTGCCTTTGTTTTCCAGCAGAGTCCAGATCTGATTGAAATCAGATTGTTTTTGGGTGGGGGGTATTAACTGCCCTTAGCATAAACCCATTTTGCAATGGAGATATAAGGTGTAATGGCCACAGTCAGTTACCAAGAACTTGGAGCTCCATTGCTCTTTTAGAGGTAATTCTGATTTCTTTTCTCTGTTACATAGATGCCATAGATGTTTCCATATACTCAGTCGTGTTGTGGAGGAGGAATCAAGCAGCAATTTTCTGGTTTTCATTCACATTTAGAGACCTCTGGGGCCTTTGAGGGAAAAAAAAATGACAATTTTTTTTTATGACAGAGAGAAAATTTATTGTCCTGTTCGAAATTGCTTGTTTCTTATTGCTTAGTTGTTCGTAGCCTTCCAAAGGACAAGTGGTTATTATTTTCTTGCTACTGTTGAAATATAATAGACTTCTCATTGGGTAGCATTGGGGAAACTTTTCTTTACCAAAGGTGGAAATTTTGGGGGTCAGTTTAGTGCTTCAGTGGGAGTCATTCTGCAACAGCAGCCAGCATCTACTGACTTGCTGTGAGTGAAGTTGGGTGAAAGATTTGGGTGAAGAGCAAATTTGCAGAAAAATGTCACTTCCTTTACCCTGAGCCCATCACAGATTTAGCCTGGCTTTGGTCAGGGCAGTGCTGGGATTTTTGCTGCTCCCCTGTGCTCAAAGCACTGCCTTGGAATTGCATCCAGGTGCAACTTCCTCTTGCTTCCAGCAAGATCTGAATCCATTTTGCCCAGCTCCTAAATCCTACTCATCTTGTTTTATTCAGCATTTTTTCAGTCAAGTAAGAAGCTGCTCAGTTTGTCCTGTGTTGAAGCTTGTGAAGATGGAGGAAGATAAACTCTTGAATGATCGAGGCATTAGGACATCAGAGCTAATTTCTAAGATGTCAGGAAGGAAAAGGCTCCCTAAATCACACACCCTGGCTTGGCAAGCTCTTGCTGTGATGTTACCTGCTTGGCTGTTGACACCTGCACGCTTCCCCTCTGGCCCTGGATGACAGAATGACTCGCTGATGTTCATTGTGTCCCCTTCCAGGTGATGTGGCCCTTCACCACAAGCCTTGGAAGGCTGCTGTGGCCCTTGGGTTGGTGAGGAAATCAAGGTGAATTCAGGGACTTTTGTGCCCCTGGAAAATCCTTGCAAATCCTTGCCCTGGACTGAACAGCAAGGGAAAAGTGACCAAATAAATTGGAGACCTCCAGAGCAAAGATGTCTCAGGCACAGCAGCTCTTCAGAGCAACAAACCAGTTGAACTGGACTCCCTTCCCTCACACACAGACCTTCTGTTTAGACTCTCCAGGGAGTAGACCTGAAGTCTAATTCTGGAGATCTGGGCTGGAGGACCTGGCACTGGGGACAAGTGCAGTGAGGATGTTGTCTCCCCTTCTGGGTGTTGAGATGTGATGATGCAGCCTTGTGTAGGTGTGAAATGTCAGCAGTGAATGTTTACCCAGGGTGCCTGACGAGACGTGCAAGGACCTGCCTGTCATCTGGACCATCTGTTTCTTGCTGTGGAGGTGTCTCTTGCCTTTCCTGGTGTCTTCCTGAGCCTGGTTCTCCTCTTTCCAACCATGGTCCTACTGCAGGTGCTGCTCTCCCTCTCTTCCTGGTCTTCCATTCTGCTCTGTGGCTTTCTTCCCACCAACATCCTGGTATCGGGCTTGGGTTTGGATTTTTGTGGTGGACTTGGTTCCATGAAGCAGTACCCCTTTTGTGAACTTATTTTTCTCATTTAAGTGGTTCTTGCTGTCTCTCCCTCCCCTTGGTGTGGAATAGACGCACTCAGGCTGTGCCTGTCCGACTTGCACTTGCTCAAGGCCTGGGGACTGCAGAGCTTGTCCTGATGTGATCCTGCAGCAGTGGAGAATACCTGTAACACAGGGGAGAGAGCATTCATTGCTGGAGTAACCAGGGAAATGGGAAATGCCTGCCTGACTGCAGTAGAGCCCTTATGGTGGCTCTCCCAAAAGACTCTGCTCAGGAAAGAGCTCCCCTGGTTGTTTCCCCCTCCCTGTTCAGGGCTTGGCAGCACTGTAGGAGAGTGTCCTTGTGCATCTGTGGGTAATTCTTACCCTGACCCCACAGCACTGGGTCCCCGGTGCAGGGGGAAGGGACCATGTGCCCACTGCAGCCTCATGCCAAGTGGGATGTAACTGTAGTCAGTTCTGCCTTGCTTTTGGTGCTGGGGAAGGGATCATCCCTTTTTCTCCCATCTCCGAGACAGGAGTTTTGTTCTGCTCTGGAGTGCCTTTCTCTGAGGGAAAAGGGGAAAAACCCAGGAGGAGCAATCCCAGAAAGATCCGATCCCGTCATTTCACTCCCAGCCCTGTGTAGTGCCGGGCACTGTCTGCCCCAACCACAGCCCTTGGGTGGGCACAGGGTGTCCTGTGCCTTGGCATCTCTCCTCTGCCCATGGCTGGTTCTTGCTTTGTGGTTTCTCCTCCCTGGGCAGGTGATGAATGAAGGAGAGCATTTCCCAGGACATCTCTCCTGGCTGAACCTCTACGGTGCCATATTTATTTTGCAGAATTGATGTGTTGTGCACTTTCCTCTCTGGCTGGTTCAAGCAAACACACACACAAATTACACTGCTTTTATCTGCCCAGCTCCAGACCCTGCTCAAAGCCTCCTCTTGGCATGACTCACTCCTGGGCAAGCCCTGGAGAAAATAGATGTGGTAACTCAGTTGCAGATCCCATCCTTTTCTCACGGCCCTGTGGTCAGCTGGCTGTGTCAGATGTGCTCCAGGTGGCTGACAGGAGAGCAGGGTGCTCTGAGCAAGAGCCTTGCATCAGCCAAGTACCTTTTCCTGCCCCTCCTGCCTGCTCCAGCCCTCCCAGAGGGATCCTCCTGGTTGGCAGGGTACTCGGTCCCACAGCCAATATGGGACATTTTCTGTCAGCTCTGATAGAGGTGTTGGTGTAAACTGGGTTCTTGATCCATTGAGTAATTCATATGAAGTAATTAATAAAAAATGTGCACTGTCACTTTTGTTGATGTCCTGGCCTTTGCTGGTTTCTATGAGGGTAAATTTTGTTCCCTGAAAATTTTGTTGTTTTTACAGAATGCCTTTTTTTATCATCCTATTTTTCTTTCTCCTGTTTTGCCTTTCTGTGTCCTTCTTTTTAATCCTTAAGTAAAACCTCATCATAAACTAAAATCCATATTTTAGGAAAAACAACACATAAAAATGAAGGGGGAAGCTGGAATCCAATTTGATGAATAATAAATAATCCTGCACTCAGAAAAGGCTCAGCTCTTTTTCTCAAAGCAGCCAGTGCACAACTGGCTTGATTTGCTGCTATAAATATTGGCCAAGTTCTTTCAACCCTTGGGAAGGTAAATGAGAGGCTGCTGCCAGGTTTGGTTGGTATTGCATGTCTGGGATGATGAAAGGGCCAGGGGAAGGGGCAGATGTGTAATTGTGAGCGGGGAGCTCAGCTGTGCGGGCTGGCAGCTCCGGGTGCAGCACAGAGCCCTGTGCTTGATGTGGGATCTCCCTTTGCCAACCTACCTGCCAACACCAGCCTGGGAGACAGCTCACGCTGGCTCCAGCATGGCAGGATGCTGAAAGCCTTCCTGCCCACACGAGGAGCTGAAGCTCGGTGATGTGGCACTGGGTGCACCCCTGACATTTCCATGGCTGCTCGAGGCTGAGGGGTTTGGGGCGCTGACACTCCCCACACACCCTGTGATGGAGCAGTTGGACATCAGTGGGCAGGTTGGTGCTGGGATGCCTTTCCTTCCTTCCTTGGACCTTAGAGGAGCATTTTTGCTACCTCAAGTCCCACATGTGACAGGTGAAGCTTTGTCCTCTCTCTGTCTTCAGTGAATCGAGTTTTTATTCTGCTTTCCTTTGCAATCTGCATCACCATAGGGCCATAGAATGGTTTGGGTTGGAATGGACCTTAAAGATCATTGAGCTCCAACTCCCTGCCATGGGCAGGGACACCTTTCACTAGAGGAGCTTGCCTCAAAGCCCCTGTCCAGTCTGGCCTTGAACATGGAGCCCTTTCTGCTTGACAGGCTGGTAACTCCCAAACTCACAGGACTTGTCTGCCTCTCATCTTTCCATGCTTACAAAGCCCTTGCTGCTGTTCAGCTCCAGGACAGCTGTCCTCCATCCTGCCCCCCGAGGCAGGTTGCTGCAGGATTGAGTGTGGTCCCTTTTGGCACAGCCTGAGCCTTGGGCTTGGACTTGTCCCCAGCCCTGCCCAGCACAGGGCTTGAGCACAGACCTGAAGGAGGAGATAAGTACAGCCTTTGTGTGTCCAACTGGAAGCATCTCCTGTTTCCAGCAGCAGTTGTGAGGGATGCCAGGAGGTTAGAAGAAGAATCAGGGGCATGTGTAGACCCATCCTTCCTTGGCAGGCAGCCCTTGGCAAGCCATGGTTTAAACTCTGCTTCCCCTGGCAGTGGTGGTTTCCATCATGCTTGAGAGAGGATGGCTCCTCCAGGAATTTACAGCCTCTGTTATTATCACAGCTTAAGCTTGTCCTCCAGGCTCTGTGGAAACACCCCCATCACCAAGGCTGCTGTTACTTTCCTGAGGGGCTGCATCTTGCAGGTTCAAGTCTGAGGAGGGTGCATCAGGCTGGGATCTGTCCTGCTTTTCACTGCTAGGACTTTCTGTCTTCTTGTGGTGGCCCATGTCACACCTGCACAGGGCTGACTTGACTGGCCAGACAACTGAAGAGACCAAGTCCTTGAGCGTAGTTACCTGAAGAGCAAGAAACATTTGGAGATGTTTTTCCCTCGACTTAGTAACTTTCCAGTGGAGCTAATGGAGCAGGTGTGTTGATAAGCACACTTTGTGTGACAAAGCAAGAGCTGCATTGCTACCACCGTAAGTGTCAAGTGGTCTCCAGTGGTCTCTGGTGTGCTTGCCATTGGTGCTGCCCCGAGGTTCCTGGTCTGAGGGGTTTTACTGCTGTTGGTTGGGGGATTTTTTAGCAAGTTGGCCAAGGGGGATTCTCCAGCAGCACTGCCTCAAGGATCCTGGCTGTGGTCCCTGCCTGTGCCTGGCCGTGCTGCAGTCGGGCCCAGTAGCATCATGTCCATTTCCATGGCAACAGCACGTGCATGACCATAATAAAGTCAGATTGCGGCTCCTTCGCTGTGTGTGCGGGCAGGAAAGGAGTTTTCTGAGGTAAGAGCTCAAATGACTTGAAAAGAAGCATTTTGGCTGGATAAAGGCAGACTTTCCAGTGGCTAGGGAGGCTGTTTGTGCAATGCAGGAAATGCTAATAAAGATTGAGTGAGTTTTCTGGGATGTTTCTTTTCTCTGCCAAGCAGATTTCATGCACACATGTAGTAGGAGCTGAATTTAAAGGGTGATTGTCCAGAAAGGGCTACAGCCCAGGTCTCTGAAGTCTGCTTGTCCCACGGGGTGATAACATGGGCTGTGTATTTTGTCAGAAGTGGCTTTAACGCTGTGGGATCCAGTCTCAGCTTGGAGCCTGGTGCTAGGGTTGCTGTTTGTCATGGGCTGAATGCCAACAGCCAGGCTGTGGGGAGAGCTCACACACAGCCCTTGAATTTAATCTCTTAAGAGCAGGAACTGGGCAGGACTGTCTCGGCTTGGCCAGTGATGAAGATGATCTCCTCTGGAGATGTGGTGTAGTCCAAAGGGGTCCATTTGGTACCTCTGGCAGTCTCTTGCAAATGAGGCCATGATAGGACTGTTGGTAGGTCGCTGGTGTTGGTTGATGTTGTTGGGGCTGTGGCTGGTTGCTCTCCAGCACTGTCAGCACAGTGGCTGGGTTTGCAGGGATCTGAAATGATGAGTCCTTTGGCCCCAGCATGGCAGTTCCAGCACTTTGGTTAAAAAAGCAGGAACCCTTTTAATGTGGTCAGACCTGGCTTTCCTTGTCCAATTCAACTACAACTCGTAAAGTGAGATTCCTGGGGGGGCTTAGAAGCGCAATTTCTACTTCAGTATGTAACAAGACCAACGGGATTTAGGCACCACGTGGGTTTTGGAGGACCAGGCACCTGAGCTGTGCTGAAGTGGGAGCAGGGATGCTGGTGTGGGAAGGACACCAAGAAAACTTGCTGCATTCTGAGAATGCCAGATGTATCTCAGTGAGGTTTCTGTGGTGTCTCCTTGCTCAGTCTCACAGGGTAACATCAAAGGAGGCTGCCAGGGGAAACAAATAGAGACCAAGGTCATCATGGGAGAGCCTTGAAAGCCCTGGCCAAGGGCAACCTGCCTGATTGACTCCAATCAGGCTGGCAAAGCTGGCTCTTCCCAGCACAGAGTGTGGGGCTGTGCTTGGCCCTTTCCTGGGCTGTGTGACAACCATGTGTGGATGGGACTGTTGGACACTGCCCAGGTGGCTGCTTACGACAGAAATTAGGGCAGTGCAGGAGCGGGTATTGCAGCCCAAGGAAGCTCCCAGAAGGTTCTAGGGAAGGGTTTGGTTGTGGGTTAAAAAAGGTCAGGCCTCAGGTATTGTCAAATGTCACAGAGGTTCAGGACCACAAACATCCTGTGGTTTTGTGTTTCCCCTTCCTGTCCCTGCCAGCACCTCTGCTGTGTCCCCCAAGATGTGGCTGTGAGCTGAGTGTGTGTTTTGGAGGTGGCACCCGGGTAGCACCCACTGACTCACCCAGTGGGTGTGAAAACCAGGGGCTGGCTTTAGCACCAGCCCTGCCAGAGGGATCTCAGCAGTTTCGAAGCATCCTCGCTGCTCAGCCCAGCTTGGCTCGATTTCAGCAGCCTTTTGCTTGAGCACCAAATTCCTCCTCGGGAAGTGCAATATTCATGAAGGAGACACGTTAATTAGCAAGCCGTCTGCTCCCTGCTTTGGCATGTGAGTAGGTGGTGTTACCTCTGGAATTAGGTTGAAATCCGTTTGGTATTTAGGTGCATTTGATTTGCAAGAGCTTGTAGGCCCCTTAAAGAGCACCTCTAAAGCACGTTGAGCTACACACAACCTTCATGTGATATGTTTTCTTTCTGTCACTCTGGGACATGCAAGGACACCTCATTCCCAAGCTGGTGTCCCCTGGCCATCTGAACAAACTGCAGGCAGCTGACTGCCAGCATTCAGAACAGGTCCAGCCGTTCCTGAGTGCATCCTCTCTTGTTGGCAGAGCAGCCGTCAAGAGATCCACAATTATCTCGGACTTGGTCGTGGAAGTTGCTCAGGGGAAGCTTATTCTCAAATTGCACTGTGTTTGGAAGTCAAACGAGCAAACCCCAGCTCTGCAGCTTCGCAGCAGCTGTGTGTGGCTTTGCTGCTGTCCCCAGCCTGGAGAAATGTTACTGTCTCTGGTCGGGAGTTTTGAGCCCCGAAAGGGTTGCGCTGCAGCCTCTTATTGAACACCCATGGCATGAAAGTGAGCACGAAATAGCACAAACACCATCAAACCCAATTAATTTCAAATCAATTCCTAGCTGTTTCTACCACCATCACTGTTCCTGAGCTAGTATATTGTCTTCAAGTATCAGTAAGTTTTGGCAACTTCTCTTGGGCATGAGAAGCCAGAATCTCTGGAATGGAGCTTTTTTTTCCCCTGAATCTTTTTAAGATATCTCCCTGTTCTGCTAAATTCTAGGAGTAAGAAGGTAGAAAGTGAAGATGCTAAAAAAGACTAAAAATCTTGCTTGTGTTGTAGTTGAGAAATGAAAGTTTCTTCCCTTTTGTAAATGATTTTCAGTGGTTTCAATATTCTCTTCTTCTTTTGCTTTTTGTCACAGCAGAAAAATGGGAGGAAAAAATTGAAGAAGTAATGGAAAGACCAAATGTTTTTAATTTTCTGGTTAATCTCTTAAGAACTTTAAAGAGTACAGAAGTGGTTCGTGCTAGTTTTTGGAAAAAGGCAGAGAAATTCCAGTTTCTGCCTGTCATTTTTTCCCCCCACTTGAAATAATTCATCCAGCCTTAAATTAAAACATTTGATTTGGAAACTGGGGCAGAAGGTGAGTGTTTGTGGGTGTGTTGGCAGGGGCATCCTGAGCAGAGAAAAGCTTTTGGAAGGGCAGGATGCAGCTCCAGCACTGCAGGGTGAGCTATACTGGGACTCTCTTTGGGTAAAACCATGGCGGGTGCTGCTGGGGTGGACGAGGAGGTGAAGACGCCAGCCCAGAAAATCTTTAAATACTTCCAACACAGGAGCTCAGCCCCCACTCCTGTTAATTTGGGAGCTACTCCCAGCTGCTTTCTCTGTCTCTGAGGGATGCCCCACTCCCAGGGTCAGCAGCCTGGGCACCCAGCATCCCCCAGGACAGCTCCTTGCCCTCTCTGCCTGGGTGTTGTGCTGGACACCAAAGGGGCTGGAGGAGAAACCCTTGCTGTAGTGAGGGGTGTGTGCCTCCTTTTCTATTGGAACCCCTGTGGAAGATGTTCATCACTAACACCTTGTTTCTCTCATTTAAATGAAGGTTTCTACATCCACATGCATTCCTGCTATGGACCACATGAGTCTCTGCTCCAGGATCTTGTCCTTGGGGTACATGGAGGCTTCGCTGAGCCCATGGTTATCGGCAGCATGAGGGTGCTCCCAAGCCAGGTTCCTCGAGACAGACTGAGCTGGGTGAGTTGTTTCCTCCCTGCTTTCCCTGAGCCTTTTCCCACCAGTGTCACCCAGCTCACTGAACAGGAGTCCTGGGGGGCTGCTGCTCCCTGGCAGTTCCCTGGTGCCCCCAGCCATGCTCTGTGAGCAGCCAGGCTTCCCCTCTGGTGCCTCTGGAAGCAAATCCCACAGCAGGGGACTGCTGTTGTGCCTGCTTTGCCCAGCTGGTGATGTCAGGGAGGAGAAGGCTGTCGGGAGAGGATGACTTCACGGAGCCGCTCCGGGAATTGGTCACCCCTCCTTGCAGCGAGGGCTGCTGGAAGGGAGCCCAGGAGAAGCACTGCCAATGATGTCTTCATCCTCACACCCCAATGCAGGCAGTGTTTGCAAAAGCTGAGGTGATGCCCTTCCACGAGGGGCCAGCCAGGGATGATAATGTAGCTTCTGGTGGCTCTGCTCAAAGCCCCAAGAGCCTCAAGGTGTGTTTTGGCTTGTGGGTCACAGTGGTGGGTTTGGCTGCCCTGGAGGAGGTGAAAGGAGGGGACTGGCTATTTGGCTATGAACCCAGTATGGCTGTTACTGAACCCCACAGTCCTGTGAGGGGAGGATTTCCCCATTTACAGTCATAGTGATGTTCTCCAGCTGCACCTGAAGCACAAGGGGGGATCTCCTAATGCAGCACAACTTTCATGGGCTGAATTGATTTGCTGCTGAAAAAGCCCAAGCCTCAGCATGCTGTGGGATATCCCTGCATCCCACCATTGCCTCAGAAGAGCATTGCAGAAACACTCCAGCCCTGGTGCAAGGGCTGCATGCAAGGGAGCCCATCCACTGTGTATTGTCCAGGGAGGGCCCTTTTTGCTTTTGCAAGAGTGAGAAGCAGGTTCATTGAAAAGATATCCACTGGAGACCAAAAATGTTTTAAAATGGTCTGGTTTGTGTTGGGAAGGTGTACAAATGCAGAATGGATGGTTCTTGTAAGCTGCCCCACATGAAACACCAAAGGATGGCAGCAATTAATGAATTAATTTCGCTATCCCCTTTGGAAGGCTGCTGGCCACAGCCCTGGGAAGTGGTTGATGGGGATGTGGAAGGCAGCTTTGATCCAAACCAGTGAGAGCACCTGTCCAGAAATGTGGGATCATGCCGGCATCCTGCAATGCCAGAGCCTGAGATGAGCCATGGCTTCTCTTTGAAGTCAGGATCAATAATCTCTGAAAATAATATTAATTAGACAAAAGCAAAACAAAAAGCAGGACCTACTCCTCTCCACTCCCTCATTGGGAAGATATGGCAAAGCCTTTCCTGTGTTTGGGTTAGTGCTCAGAGAAGAGCAGGGAAGATTTCTAGCAGCCTATCTCCTTGATAATGGGCCCATTTGAATCCTGTGGTTAATTATATTAAATAATTATGGGATTTAGCTCACTTACCCTGGGCCTTTTCACGCCCTGGGTGACCATGTGGTGGCAAGTACCAGAGGAAGCAGTGAGAGGAGGTGGACTCCATGCCCAGCCTCAGCACTCTGATCTGTGCCAGCGTCTCTCCCAGTGTTGGTGAGTTCAGAGGTGCCCAGGCTCACACTGGCTGCCTGTGGAGCATCTCGAGCAGGGGGTGATGCAGAGGGAGCACCCAGAGCACTCGGGAAGCTCTGGGAAGTTCTGGGAAGCTCCAGTGCACAGGGCCAGGAGCTGTTCTGTCTTGCTGTGTAATGAAACACTGCCACACCTGTGCAAATTTCCCCATAGCCTGGGGCTTGGGTGGAAACGTGGGGGATCATTAAATCAAGCTACTTAGGAGCTACTTGAAGATGGAAGGTATGAAATCTGCCTATGAAATGGTGATTGTGTCTGGACCATCCCCTGAGCACCTGACCAGTGACTCCAGCTCTTGGCTGGTGCCCCTGAGGGACAGGCAGAGCTGGCTCGTGCAGAAAGCCCAGCTGAGCTTCTGCTCCATGTTGCAGAGTGTTTGGGGCTTGCCTGGCAAGGCCAGGATGTCACCCTGCGTGAGGAGCCAGCCAGCAAGCTCAGGTGGTGCCTGTAAGGACAGGACCTAAGGGAGATCGAGGAAGAGGTGTGTGGATCTGGGCCACAGAGCTGGTCCTGCTTTGGTGAATGGTTCATGCCCCTTTTTCTGAAAGGTTCTGCTTAACTCCTCTGCATTTGTGCTTCCTCCTTCCCCCGGACTGAGATCCCAAGGAATTGGGAAGGAAGCTGAGTGGGAGAAAAAGGCTTTTAGTTTGAAAGGCCTTGTGTGTTTGGGAGCTTCCTTAGTGCATTGCTGCATGCACCCCAGAAGACAGCTCCAAGCAGCTCCCTGCTCATGTGCATCCCCAGGGAATGCTGTGTTGCTCCCCCACCTTCCTTTCCCAGGGCATTAATT
Organism: Ifrita kowaldi; assembly: GCA_013398055.1. Lineage (NCBI taxonomy): Eukaryota > Metazoa > Chordata > Aves > Passeriformes > Cinclosomatidae > Ifrita > Ifrita kowaldi. The sequence goes on from VZRS01001921.1 coordinate 185,246, forward strand.
CCTGGGAGCTGGAGCTAATGTGCACTGGGTCTAATAGTGCAACATCTTTTCCTTTGGTAGTCAAGACTGCAGGGTAGCAAGCTGGTTGCAGGGGACACCCCACACCCCATCTTCATTCTGCAGCTCCTCAGCGACGTATCTTACCTCTGGGCAAGGGGGTGGATCAGAACATGGAAGCCACATTTTTCCCTTGGAGACTTGTGCAGAGCTGGAGCAGCTCCAAGCACAGCTCCCAGGCTTGCTGCCTGCTCCATGCCAAGCTGCAGTGGTACAGGGGCTGACGGGGATCCAGGTTTTGGCTGGAGGAGCAGCAGTTCTGGTATGAGCAAAGGAGGTGCAGGCAAGCTGTTTTCCTGCTGTTCCACTGCATGTTGCCTTCCACACCCGTGCAGTATGAGGGCTGTTTCCCCTGCCTTTGCATGGCACTGGGGTGGTCTGTAAATCCCTGTGCCCTGCATGGGGACAAATGCAAACTCTCGGCCAGCCGTGGCCTCCCCAGGTGACATTCAGCATGTGCTTCCCTGTGCTCTGCCTGCCTCCCTGCAGTCTCAGCTCAGAAGCACCACTCAGGCTTTAGCATCTGCTCTCTTTAGCTTTGCTGCCCTGAAATGCATATTGGCTTCATCACATGTTTTATGCTGCTGACTGTGGGATGTGCCCAAATATTGAGTAACTTCCCAAGCTGGGCCTAACTGCAACCGATGGGATCTAGGGCTGTTTCTTTCCACTTGGGTCATGGAGAGCATTTGGATAGATAATTAGAAGAGGTGCTGCCCTCCCCAAACTGCTGGTGGGAGAGGCAACAGCCAGGAGAGCACTGGGTTTGCTTGAAGAAAGATAAAGTGGAATTCTACTGGAGATGTCACACTGGGTCTGAAGATATCTTAAGCATTTTGGAGAGGACCAAGACTGATGCTAGATGGTTGTAAATTGCTATCAGAGCAGATATTTGGGAACCAAAACTCCAACTTGAGCTTGCTTTTGGGTTCCTCCTTCTTACAAATGGGGCTCAGCGCACAGGATCTGCCTCTCCCAACAGGATGAATTCCACACTGGCTGTATTCCCCTTCCCAAAGCAGCCTTGGGCAGCTCCCATTAGATCACTTTAAATCCAACCCTGCTTGACCTTTGTGTCCAGTTTAAACAGCATGACCGAATCCTTGCCCATGGGGAAGCCTTGTTTGATTGTGGAGGTAATAAGATGATTCGAACACAAGAGCTGATAGTTTCAAGTAACTGAAACTTAACCTCGCTGCATAAAGCGGCATTGTCCTGCCACAGAAATCCTCTGTCCGGGAGAGCACAGCTGCGGAGGAAATAAATGCTCTTCTTTTTTTCTTTTTCTTTCTCTTTTTGCTGTTTGTTTGTTTAAAACCCAGGGCCCTGGGGTTGGTTTGCTCTCGTTGGCCGCGGTGGAGCAGTGGTGGGATGTGGGTGCTGAGCTCTGCCCAGGGAGCTGGGGCTCCCTGAGTGACTGCGGGGCAAATTCCCTTTAATCCAGGGAATTAAACCCCAAGCAAAGCCATTGATGGTCATGGGTTTAGTTGAGATCCAGGCCAAATCCTGTCTCCATTGAAGTTAAATGGGAGCTTTAGCTGCTGGTTTGAGAGGGATCAGGGCTAGGACCTGCTGCCAGGTGTTGAGCACATCTGCCCTACTGACCTCAGCAGGATGGGCTGCCCTGCCTAGGGGTGGGATCTGGCTTCCTGGGTGCTGTAATGATCTCTGAGTACTTAGGGTGGCGGTGGGTGCTCCAGCTGTGCTTTGCCTCCCCTGTACAGGTCCTGCCTCCAGAACAAGCTCACCTTGCTCCCTTTGAGCCATCACCAGGCTGCTGATTTGTCATTTGCCTTCTCAAAACCATGTCCTGATATGGAAACAGTTGTAACCAGCAGGAGCACCAGCAGGAACACCAGATCCTGCCAGCATCTCTTTTGAACATCAAGGTAAGTGGGTCTGGGACGGCTTTACCTGGGGTAGGACATTACTACTGGTGTTGTACTAGAACTGCTGCTTGCCTGCTGCTGTCGTGCCATGAGACCAGGAAAAGCACTCCAGACAGGCTGACCTTCCAAGGTGTGTTATAAATATTTTTGAATATGTGTATATGAGTGGTTGTTTTGGACAGAAGCTGCTGGTTCTGGGTGCTGGGAGCTGCAGGAGCAGCCACCTCCATCATTGCTGCATGTCCAGCTCAGGGCTGGAGAGACCTGGCTCAGGGCTGTGTTACTCAACACACACAGCCATGTTGTTCTTCCAGCCATTCAGACTGTGTGAAGGTAAGGGGCAGAGGGATTATTTTTATTTTGTTTGCTTAGTTTTATTTTTTAAAAGCTCCTTATATTTTTTTAATTCCTCGCCCACACAAATCCATGGGGTGAACAAGCAAGGTCTTAGTCCAGCTGGTTTTGGGCGCACTGAGAAATCCCCACGGGGATTTTTTATCTGGCAGGGCTGGGATACTCTCTTCCCAGTCATAGCTAATACAAAAACATTTCTACTGATTAGTTGCACTTATTTATTTGTCCAAACACACAGCAGCTCAAGCCTGTATTTGTGTGTGTACTCAAATGTCTTCCAAAAGCCACTCCTACCACCCCTGCAAAATAGTTGGAGAGTGACACAAGAGTGATAAACATCTGGCCATGGGAATGCTCTGGAGTGAATGAACGGGAGTTGTGAATGGGGACCAGTGGCTGAAGGGGTGGTGACTTCACTCCACGTGAGCCTGACATAACCCAGGCTTGGATGCCCTTGTGTCCCAAGGAAGAGGCAGAGACCCTGAGCACCCAGCTCAGGAAAGTCCCTCGCTCAAGGAAGAGGCTTCAATAGATGCTTCATCCAAGGTTTTCTGCTGGCACGGATTGAGGCTGGATTTGTGCTTCATGGTTCTCACTGAAATCCGTGCTTAGCGTTGACTCACAGGGGGAAGCAGTGGTTTGTGATCTGTGGCAGGAATCAGCTGTCCTGTTCGTCAAAGCTGCCAGCTTGATGACGAGATATTTGTTGGAACATGTAAGAAATTCTCCTGCTTAGGACTGAAATAATGTCACTTCATTGCTAAGACACTGGGAAAGCCTCAGAGACTGAGTCCATACCAACTGCTGGTTCACATGCTAGTGAAATCCTGCTGGTGTAAGTATATTCCTAGACAAATGTGATTTTCATTCTTTGCTCTAGGGACTTAGCTAAGTTTTATTATTTTTTATTATTTTTCAAACGTTGCCTCTACAAGCTACTCACACATCTCCAAGGAAATATCTTTGCCATTACTACTAAGTAGGTGCTTTTTAAAAACTTTAGAAAAATGAAGGCTTAAATGAAATCCAGAAACAATTAAATCATCCAGTTCTGAAACCTTTTCAACCCTAAGTTATTTTCTCTGGTTTCTGGGTATCTTCCCCAGTCTCTTTTGGAATGCTCTGGGTTTTGCTTAAAAGCATTGCAGTAGTGGGAAATGGTTTTGACAGAAGATCCAGCCTTTTTTTTTCGCATGTCCTCAGCACAGAGGCAGCAGCTATTAGAATAAAACCCCAAATATTTTCCGCCTGACGTGTTTCTCATCTGCCACTGTTGTGGGCACTGGGAAATGCAGGAACACTCTGCCCAACTGCTGGCAGTGCCCTGAACCTGCCACTTGCTCTTCTTTCCCAGGGCAGCACAAACTGACCCTCCAAGCTCAACAGAAGTTTCATGGTCCAGCTTTTTAGGCCCACACATGCCACAACCCACACCACAAAGAGCCCAGCTTGGCTCTGAGCCCTTGGAGGTGCTGATGGTGGGGGGCTCCATGGACCACCTGGTCCTGCACATTACATCTCTCCTAGCCCTCATCTGCAGGACATTTGTGGCTGTCTCAGGAATTGCTGGTGTCCCAGCATCCCACCACTTTTTGGCGTGAATCTCTAACCCTTCTGTGCTTTCTTTCTTCTCTCTGCTGCCCATAATTAGAGGCAGATCTCAGACAACAGGAACAAGTAGGGGTGGGAATGGTGGTTGATGTGCCTCAGGCTGGCTAAGGAGGACCTCAATGATGGACAACAAAGACATGGGGGGCTGTGCTCTGGGATGGCTGTGATCTCCTCAAAGACCTTCCCTTCTCGACTTGGGGTCCTTCAGCATGTACCAGACTCAGACCCGAAGAAGCTCCAAGCCATGTGTCACTTCTGCAAAGCCTTGGCCTGCTCATCTCAAGCCAGAGGTGCCCGATGAAGCTCCTGTTACCTTCCACAGTGGCCCAGAGCAGGGACCTGGCTCTGCTTGCATCTCCTTGGGCAGAAGTATTTCCAGCTGCCAGCGTGACGTCACTTTGCTCCTCCAGCACAGATGCACAAGCAGGGAAACTGTCAAACCACAGGGGCTTATCTGCTCTGGCCCTTGAGAAATCTCTTTTTCTTCCTTCGTTTGGTGACCTGTGCCTTATCCCAGCTGGTGAAGAGCTGGTTTATGATTCATGGCTGGAAAGAGAGGCTGAATCAGAGTTTTGGTAGTGGCCAGGCTGAAGGTGGGGTTTGAGCAAGGTACTGGCTGCAGGAGCTGCAAAGGCTCAAGCAGCCCCCCAGGAGCATCCCCAACTGCTCCCAAGGCACCTGCACCTCTTCTAGAGGCAACCCCTTGCTGGCATTGAGATTTCTCTGCATGTGCCTTGATCCTAGGAGGGCTTTTTTCCTCATAGGGAAGGTTACATGGAAATAACCTGATGTGGGAATCTGCTCTTTGCACTGAGGGGGTTAAAGTCTGCTCCCTCCTTCTAGGCTGACCATGGAAAATACTGCTCATGCCAGGGACTATGCAGGACAGAAACTAGGGCTCCTAGGATACAATTATACAAATAATACAACTTGTTCCACGAGCGGCGGAAACCAGCAAAGCCTGGTTTCCGATGGGTTTGTGTTGTGGAGTAAAGGACGTGCATGAGCTTTCACTGGCCAGTAAAAGCTAAACACACACCATCACCTTCTCATCAGCCACCAAACCTCACAGAGCTTACATTCCCATAATAACTGGGAGCCCCTGTACCGTGTGGCTGAAAGTGTCCCCAAAGAAGGAGAGTTGGAGAGGAGGGGTGCAGGGGTGGTGTGGCTGTGTAAACCTTGTTTCTGTAGAAAATCAGGTTGTAAAAATGAGGATGCAGGCAGACAAACTCTGGGCTAGTTTAGTGATGTTTCCATCCTTTTCTACCTGAAACTATGCATCCGCTTTGTGATAATGATCATTTTGCCAGAGCCAAAGGCACTCAAAGGCAGAAGTGTTACATGACCAAGTATTGGATTGGGGTACTTTGGGCCCACAGGGCAAGGTGTCATTCTGTTTGGCAGTCTGGCTTTTGGCCTTCAGACTGGAGAAACCTGTGTCCCACTTCCCGTTTCAGCCCAGACTTGGCATTTTTGCTTTGATTGCCCCTGCATCTCAGACCTTGGGATATCTGGGGGTCAGTGTGTGCTAAAAGCAGAGTCCTGCCCCTGTCCCCTGCAACAGGCATGAGTGACCCCTGAGCTGTATCTGACACTGGGAAGATGCAGCTGTCACATATCCAGCTTCTGGTGACCATATAAAGAAACCAGCAGCTTAGTTTTCTGCGTTTTTTTCTGCTGGGATCACGTCACATTTGATTCCTAGGAGACAATACACGTGTGATGGAGATGTTCAGCAGGTGCATGCTGGAGCCTCACAGGAGCCAGACCTTCATCTGTTTGTCACAAGCCCCTTCTTAGGAGCAGCACCAGCTCATGTCACCCTTCAAGGGATAGGGGAGCAGTGGAGATGAGGCAAGGGTTTCTAACTAAACCCAACAAAGTTGTGCTTGATGATTTTCATCAGGATGTGGTGAAGGCTCCTTGGTGACGCACTAGCGGGGAGGAGGGGGAGTTACTGTGTCATTTTCATGAGGGTGGCTGCAGGGTCACTGGTGGCCCTTCACTCTGAGCCAGCCACCCTTGGGGAGAGGCTCCAACAGAACTTGGTGTCCTATGAGTGAGTGGGGGCTTGGGGGAACCCCGTTCTTGTTCCCACTCCCCTGGGTAGGAAGCAGTGTGGTCCATACCCTCCCCCAATCTCTCGAGCCAACCACAGGAGTTGTGACTCTGCTGTGCTGTGACAATTTGTCCCTGGGTTTGAGGGATGAGCATGAAAGCTGTGCCCGGCCAGGTGGGGTGGCAGGAGGCTGCTTTGCCTCGCTGTGGCGTTGGCAGGAGGTGACAGGGGTGAGGTGACTCGTTCCTGCCAGCACACGAGGCACCGCTGGGGTGCTCATTAACAGGGGGAGGAGGAGAGGGTCTCGAGGTAAACAGAGCAAGGCTGGCAGATGACTGCGCCATCTCTGCACAACCTCGTCTAAGCCTATTTATATAAATCATGTGAAACCCAAATTAGAATTTTATCCATCTGCTGTGCTGTAAGTCGCTCTTCCACCAGCAAAGCAAGCCAAGAAAATGCTCTTAACTCTGCAAGATCTGCCTCGAGTGTGAGAAAGTTTTGTACACAAGGCCCATGGCTGGTGTGGGGGGTGCAGTGCTGCGGCATCCTGCAAGACTGCAGGGCAGGCTGTCACCAGGCCCTCCAGCAGACAGCAGTGTCTTGCCATCAAAGGCGAGCTAGGAAGAGGTGTGGATGCTCAGTGAGAAGTCTCCAAGGCTCCTCACTGTGTGCGGGAGGACAAGGGCTCACCTCTGCCTCATGCGTGACACAACCACAGCTGAAAGTGTGGAGCAAGACCAGCTCTGCCTGACTCCTGTCCTGATGGTGAGGCCCAAACACTGGGATGAACTTGCCATGGTTTGGCACAATGAGGAAGGTAGGGAAGTGCTCTCTGCTCTTTCCCATGTTTCCTACTTCAACAAAGCTGTACTTTCAGCCTTTCCCTCGGGGAGGCTGTTGCCCCTCTGCTTTGCAGACGCCCAGTGCTCTGCATGGCGCAGCTCCTTGGAAGAGTTACACCCAGGCAACCCCAGCGTGGCCACAGCTCTGTGCCTGCCTTCATGTGTGGTCACTGAACCTGCTGCTCCTGTGGGAGCACACACTTGTGGGAGCATCCCAGGGCCACTCCTGTGGAAGCACACACTTGTGGGAGCATCCCAGGGCTGCTCCTGTGGAAGCACACACTTGCAGGAGCATCCCAGGGCCGATGACTCGGCCGGCCGGCCGCTGCCCTGGCAGCCAGTGTGGGGCTGGTCCCACCACAGCACAGCAATTTCTAGGAAACACGTCTGCCTTCTCACACAGGAGGTCTCTGATGGAGGTGATGACTCACCAAGGGATCTTTTTGACCTCTTTACCCGCCACTGTTGCGATCTGCCTTTCTTGGCATTTAGTGCTTTTCCTGTCATTAAAAATATCATTACAAATAAAACCTTTTTTTAAAAATCATTATTATTATTATTTTCCCCTCCCTGAATTGAAGTTTTCAGTGAACAGTTTGGGGGTAAACAAGCAAAGATGACACTGTGGAGGAACAGTTGGTCAAGTTTGTGAGAGATGGAGCCAGATCTAAATATGGCACAGCCTCGCTGGTACAGAGCAGAAGGAAGGAGGCATATGTGTCTGAGCAGTTGGATTGCTGCACGCTCTGTTAGATTTCCTTAACATCAAGTGCGTATCTTCCTCTTTTCTTTCCTTTTTAGCATAAAAAAAGGAGTAGAAGCTCACCAAAAATGTCTTTGGGTGGAAATAGGGAAGGGCTGCAAGGAGGTGATGGACCCTGTCCATCCCCACTGGCTCAGTTTACGGGTGGAGGTAGGTATGTCTGGATGAGATGCTCCTCAGCAAGGACCAAACCAGGAGGCCACCCCCAAAAATTTGGTCTGGCAAAGGCCTTTTCCCAGGTGACCTCCATGCTGCTTGGCACTAATGGAATAACTGCTTTGGGCCATGTACCCCACAGAATCCAAGATCTGCCAGAGGGAGGAGGTCACTGGTGTTCATCTGGAGATGCTGTACCCTGTCAGCCTCCCAGATGGGCCTCTGCACACCAGGAGCAAGATGGACCAGGTGCTCTGGGCTGTGCCCTCAACCTACTGTCTCCTCCAAAGTCCTAGGCCGCTTTTTTGACAACAGAAAACCTGATTCCCTCTAGCAGCTGGTTCCTCCTGGGAAGTACATCCTCACACCCCACTGGTTGCATCAGCTTTTTGAGCCCCTTTGTCTGCTGACAAAAAGCCTGCAGAGAAATCGATGTCCCTGGAGTGTGTTCACTGCTGGAAAGAGCTGCACAAGGATTGCACTCTCTGATTGTGGAGACAACCAGAGGTCAGGCCATGCTGGGGAGACAACGTGCTGCTGGATGCACACTGCCACTCCTCATCTGGCCTTTCCTAGTGGGCAACTCACAACCCCTGGGCTGGGGGACTGAAGCTTTCTTGTCTATGGGGTGCTCTTGCTGGGTTTTCCCACACCCAGGGAAAGGCAGGGAGCTGGAGAGGAGAAGCCAAAGGTGAGACTGTTGCAAGCAGCTTCAGTCAGGGCTGTGCAGAACATGACCTCCACTAAAAAGTCCGTATTTGTCAGCAAATAACATATGGTTTTCTTTTTGTTTAATTGCCTCAGTCTCCTTAACTGCATTTTAGATCAGAGACCCCCAAATGCTCAGCACAGAAGAAAGAGCTACAGAGAGAGAATGAAGCAAGGCAGGTCCCAGAGCACTGGCTGTGCTGCAGCAGTGTTGGCTGCCTCAGAGCACCACCTCAGCTACTTCTCCTGCCCTCTGACGACTTGTGTGAAAATGACCCAGAAACAAAGGGCCCAGCCTGCTCCTGGAAGAGGAAAAGGCTGTTGGTGTTGCTTGACTGAAGGGGCTGAGGACAGTGCCTGTCTGTCTGCATTCACGTCCTGGGAAAGCAGTTGGACATTGATCCTGGTTTGGTCACTCACTGATGAGCTAATTTTCAACACCAACCATGTGAGTATAAAAAGGATTAACCCTAAGTTTAAGAGCTTTAATCACATAAAAAAACATGGTCAAAGCGTGTGTGTAAGGAGATGTTTCAAACACCCTTTTGTGAACGCAGAGGTTCATCTTATTTGGAGAGGTAAAAACAGGAATATAGAAACAATCTTCTGCAATGCAACACTGCTGCTCATTTCACAATTTTGCTTAATTCATTTCTATGAACAGGCTCTTAATTCAGTTTAGCTCAGTCTCTTTTCCCCCCCTGCTCCCCCTGTGCAATGCAATTCCATTTGTGTCTAGGTTACTGGCAACCAGTGTATCAAGCTCTAGCCAAGCATGTATTAAAATAAAGCTGCAATCTGCTGAAAAACAGGTTTTAAGATGGAAACAAATAATTAGAAACACACAAATTAGTGTCTGTCTGACAACAGGTTGAGCTCTGCACGGATTTAAACAAAGCTGTAATGGCAGGATGTGAGCGATTCAAACTGGAGGCAGCGGCTGAGTGTTGATTTTAATGGGTCAGCTGGAAAAGATGTGGGGAAGGAGCAAACCTGGTTGGTTTTGGCTGGGGCTGAGCACCCAGAATTGTGAGATAAAAGAGAAACACGTGGGGGCTTTGTGTAGCTCAGGGCCTTTTAAGGACTGAGGCCTCGGATGAAGCAGGAGCTCTGGCTGATGTCAGGGTGAAGCTGCTGCCGCCTGGTCGTGTCCCTCTGCGGGTGCCTGCCCCGGTGTGTGTTTGCTGGGCAGAGGTGACACACCGGTGCCAAAGGTGTGGAAGCATCTTCTGTGGTTTTGTACCTTTGCTGTGAGTGTTTTTGTGCCCGCAGAGTCCAGCGGTCTGGCAATGCCCCGGGGCAAGGCAGAGAGCCCTGCCCGTGCCCCTCGGCCGGGCCATGGACAGCAGGGCCTCTGGGGAGCTTCCCAGCAGCTGCTGAGAGTTCAGTCAAATTCTCTTTTTCTCTCATTCACACGAACATCTCACCGCTGGAGTTGCGGTGTGCCCTGTCCTCAGCAAGCGTGCGAGCCGGCAAATCGCTCCGGCAGCATGGATCGTTCTTCTGCACCCATTGTTATGGAAATCGCCCTAGAGACTGTTGCTCCAGCAAACATTTTTAGAAGCACGAGTGAGTTGCGCAACAGGAAAACTACCCGGAGGTGAGGAAAACCCCCCTCCAGGCTCTCAGCACTGCCCCTTCCTCCAGTGGTGCAGCGGAGCCCTGCTGGCTCTACTGGTAGGGATGGTGATTTAGGGTGTTGCTTTGCCTGGTAAGGCAGGGAGAAAGCGCTTCTGGAGGAGAAGCCCCTTCTGCGTCAGTCTCCAAGGAAACCCTTGGTGTTGCGTGGCTCAGCCTTTGTTGCATGCCTGGAGTTCGGGCAGTGGCTCACACATCCCAGACTTGTGCCTGAATCATACATCCACAGTTTGATCTGCCAGTGGCATTTTACGGGTGCAAAATTTAGGCAAATTGAGGGGTTTTCCTACCCCTAGATGCCACTTTATCTCAGAGAGACTCATGGCTGGATTTGGTGTGCAGGAGAAGTGAAACCAGCCCTATCTGTGTTTCGAGTGCACATTCCTCACCGTTGAGTCTGGAAGGAGAAGCTCCCACACCTCCCAGCTTCTCGAGGGCCAGTCTGGGAGCTGCGGTGCTTACAGGGAAGCTCGGGCAGCAGGTGCTTCCAGGTCTGCTGCCACCAGCCTGGGTGCAGTGCCTGAGCCAGGGCAGGCCACCCCGAGCTGGCTGCCTCTGCCCACTGCCTGGTGACAAGCAGGAGGAGTGGAGGAGAGCGAGTCACTGCCCCAAAACTTTCCAAACCCCCACAGGGCAGAGCTGGCCACTCACATGGGAACTTTCACTGCTCGCCCCCCATTTGTGCTGAAATGCCCAGCCCTGAGTTTTAATCAAAAAAATCATCTCTTCTTGTCTCGATTAACTACAGACAATTGCTTCTCTTGTGTTTGCTCATGCTCCTCATAGCTGCCTGCTGTGGAGCAGGACCAGCTCTCCAGCCTGTGCCCAGGAGCTTGGAGCAGCCTCAGCTGATGGAAGGGAAAAGCACGGATCCAGTGACCTTTGCTTGCATAACTGCTGCCCACAGTCCCTGCCTGACATTTGAGGAGTTCTGTAAGTGCTGCAGGGAGCATGGGGATGGGGTACTGGGCAAAGCACATGAACCTCATCCTTGCTGGTAGAATACCAGGCTGAGCCGTGACCCTTCCTTTCCCTCTCTGGAAGTCCCAGTTGACTTTCACGGTCGTGTCTTGCCAGGAACCAAGAACAGGACATTTCCTCCAGCTCCTGTTGGCCAGGCAGAGGGACTGACCACAGTTTGTCTATTCCCAGGACTGTTTTAGTGCCCACAGCAATGGAACTGGAGCAGGGTGGGATGGTTGGCTCTGTGGGAGCTTGTGTTGCTCACTGCCAGTGCCATGGGATAGGACCAGAGGGAGCTCACAGGCTGGATCTGGGAGGGGACCTTGTCATCCCAATGGAGACGCTGGGAATCATGAGGTGGTGGCAAGATACCACTGAACAGCCTGGCTGTTAAACACTGACCTGTCGGGTCCCCAGCTTCAGCCTGGCTGCTCCTTGGCATCCCCCCAGCGCTGCCTGGGGTGAGGAAGGACAACTCCATCCCATCCCATCCCATGCCTGCCTCCTTTGGCTTTTCCAAGCTGGCTGGTCTTAATGTCTCCAGGCACTTCCTGCAGGACCACAGTGCTGGGTGCTGCAGATGTGGTTGAGGCCACTGAGCACCCTGACCCTTATCCTGGTCAATTGTCCAGCTTTGCAGCCAGTACAGATGAAAGGGTATTTTTCTCCCTGAACCTGGCAAACTCTTTATCCCAGGGACCCTTGGTGTTGTTGACCCTCAAAGCTCAACCCTCAACAGCCAGAAGCACAAGATCAGCATAAGCCCCCAATTTTCTTTGGATAAAAAAAAATTGGGGGGAGGATGAGAAAAGATAATTCTTTGGATTTTACATTCTGACCGCTTGTGCTTATTTTACCTCCCTTGGTACTTTATCTGCTGCACTTGTGCTGGCTGGAAGCTCCCTTTTATTTTGTTTTGTTTGCTTTTAATGTGAAAACTGAGCTTTTTAGGGCAAGTAGCTGAAGCTTGGCCACAGGAACTGAGCCCTGGGCCGTGCCTGACTATGAAAGTCAGATGCCTTTGCTGGACATCTGGCTGCTTTAGTGCCAGATAGCAGGGAAGAGCACTTTAATATTTATCCTGAGCTAAAAAAACAAGTAGAATGGAGAAAAATATACAAAGTAGGCCATGAAAACAGGGTTTGTGAACATCTGAGATCCGCTCCTAATTAATAGCAGTTCCCATCCCAGAAATCATACCATTCAGCAAAAGTTAATCATCTTTGCTCATACATACAATACACTTCAAGAGAGAATGAGTCACCCTCATTGAAATGTCTGATGTTATGAAATCCAGTGTGACTGATGTAACAGACCCAGCTAAGCTCTCCAAATTGGCCGGCAGCACCACGGCGAAGCCGCCTGTGTGTGAGCTGACTTCATTGAGTTTTGCTTGTTTGCACCCAGGATGGATTTTCCCTTTAGTTCTGGAACAGACTCACAGCAAAGGGCCCAGGAAGGATGTGGGAGGGCAGGTGAGTGTGGCACGAGGGGTTGGCATCACCAAGCCCCGCCGTGGTCCTCACCTCCCAGCATGAAGCTGCTTGTCCCCACCTCTGGGAGCCCACAAAGCTGCTCTGCACAGCGGCCTCGATCCTGCAGTTATTTGGGCACCCACGTAATTCACAGCTCTTTGGGGTGTCTGGGACCAGCACTTCAATCACACCACTCTGCATTAACACACCACTCTGTTTAACCATGGAGATATTTGGGGATTTATTCTTCCCTGCTTGGTTGAGAGAGAAATGTAGGTTGAATTCAGCATTAAGATTCTGCCTTGATATCAGCTGTTCCCTTTTAAATTAAATATTATTACCTGCAAACATTTCCTTCTAGCACTGGGAGCCGTTTGCTTGGTGTACTTTGTTTAAATGTCACCATATGAATTACTGAAAGTAATTTAAATATTTAAAGACATATACTGCAAGTCTAATTTTATTTTGAAATCCCGAGCCAGGCTCACAGCTGATGCAGCAGATAACAGCTCAGCCTGGCACCCCTGGTTCCTGGCCCAGTTCTTCAAATTAATGATTTGCATTTCCAACACCTTTCACCCAACAAGTCTGGGCTCTGAGATTTTTTTCTCCAGCCAGATTTTCTTCTCTCTTTGAGGCCTTGCAGCCCCTCTAGGATGGGTGTGAGTCCCTTGGCAGGTTCTCTCCCATCCACCCGTCCACCTCAGCTGCCCTTCTGGGGCATCTGCTCCATAGGGCAAACCCTGGGAGCAATAACATCACAAATGCCAGCAGAGGAGACAGCAGCACTCTTGTATTTCGTGCTTTCCAACTAGAGAAGATCCCCCTCCCGACACAACCTTTTCATCTCTCGTTATCTTTATGAACAGCTTAAAAAAAAAGTACCATTTCTGGCACACTGGCCCTGCTGTGAAGAGCTGTTCCTTTTCCACCTCCTTCACCTGCTCAGATTAAAAGCTACAGGTAATGTTGGGGAGTAAATGAAAGGCTTTCCATGAGGAAATAAGCTAAAACAGTAAACAAAAGGCTGATTCTGAGAAGCAAAACAACTGAAGCTGTCACCAGGAAAACACGGTGATGAAGTGCTCTGGTCCTCGGAAGTTGCCTTACATGTATTGGAAATTACCTTCTGACTCAACCAGCTCAGTGTGTCTGGTGCCACTGTGCTAAAAGCTTTTAGTTCACCTGAATAGCCGAGGTTTTCAAGGAAATAACATTTCCCATGAGAAATGTCACCACCAGAGCCAAGCCTTTCCTGAGAAAAGCTTGGGTTAGGTGGGTGATTTCTCCCGCTCCTGGGAGCAGCCTCCCTGAGGAGCCGAGCTCCCAGTGCCACGTCCCTGTGGGCAGCAGCTGCTCTGTGGGCACACCCAGGGCTCTGCTCTCACACTCTGCTGCCGTGGCAGGGGGGTCTCCAATGCAAGGTCCAAGTGAAAGCCTTTTAATCATCCTGCAGCCATCTCCCGGGAGAATTCCTCTTTCCTGCTGCCCTTCTCCCTCCAGAGCGGAGTCTGGCTTCTTACGCAGAGCCGGTGACTCATTCCCTGCGATGTCTTCGCTTAAATTTGCCTGGGCACCTCTTTCCCTGAGCGCTGCTTCCCCGCTTGTCAGATGGCGAGTGAAGGAGCGGTGACACGCAGGCACAGTGTGTGCTGAGATGGCACCAGGATCCCCCTTTCCTTTTCCCCCTGGCTGTCCCCAGGCCGGAGTCCCCACTCTGTTGTGGGCAGTGGTCAGAAGGGAGGCGATGTGTGTCTGCAGTCCCATCCTTTTCTCCCAGATCCACCACCTAAGCTATGAAATGCTGTGAGCTCTCCCTGCTCCCCTGGCTTTGCACGTTCCAGGGTGCTGTTCACAAGGACCTCAATGAGCAAAGAGGAGCTTGATGAAGTCCAGCAAAGGGAATAGGAACTCCTGCCCCCAAGGAGGAATAACCCCACTCACCAGTACAAACTGGGGGCCAGCCAGCTGGAAAACAACTTTGCAGGTAAAGACCTGGGAGGTCCTGATGGGCATCAAGTTCATCATGAGCCAGTGGTGCTTTCTCACAGCCAACAACATCATGGGCTGGATTAAGAAGAGCATTGCCAGCGGGCCAAGGGAGAAGGGGGAAGGAGGTTTTGATTCATCCTTTTTGACCAAGCACTGCTGCCACTGGTGGAAACTGGATTGGCACCTTGTGAGTGTTTCAGATACTTCTTGCCTACTCTGAGGTCCAGCAAAGTGCTGCATGAAGGAACTTAAACCCCATTTCAAGGCTTGGGAAGCAGGACACAGACAGAGGGAAGGGACCTGCCCAGAATCACACAATGAAGTCACTGGTGGGTTGGGAAGTGACCAGACTGTTCCCTGAGACCTGGTTCAGTTCCCTCTATAGTGGGTCGTGTTCTTGTAGGTCATATATGTGTATCCAAAAGTTGTGAGTGTACCCATGAGTGTCAAGCTGGCCAAAGAGATTCTTTGTGTTCAAAATAAAGTCCTGTTTCCTGGAAACTAAACTTTTTTGGGGGGAAAAAAGAGCAAGGCTCAGCTGAACATTGCTAACACTGGGAGGAAAACAGAAGTTGTTTTTTGATGCTCTGAAAGAGGAACCAGCCCTTCGCTCCTGAAATGCTTCACGGAAATGGCTTCCTGGGAGTTGTTCAGTTTTATTTTTATTGCAGTGAGGGGTTGCAAAACCAGAAAATTTGGTGCAAGGAAAAAACCTGTGGAACTAGAGCATCTTCACAAATGTCCAGCAGAACTTCTCCATGTGGGACCAGTGCTGCCACAGCACAGGTGGTGAGAGCTCAAAGCAGGGCAGGAGCCTGAGCCACCTGTCCATCCATAGCCACCAAATACACCCAAACCAGACCAATTCCATGAATGAAAAACAGCATTGTGGGGAACATGCACTGGCTGGGAGACCTGCAAGGCCCATTGGAATAAAAGGATATGAACAATAATTGACTTTAAAGCCACCCATGGTGAGAAGCAGCAGCCCAGTGCAACCTACTGCCCCAGTGTCTGTGCTGGCTGAGGGTTTAACTGGTGCATTTTGAGGTTTCCCTGCTAGCCAGGGCTGTGGGGCATTGCCACGGTGCTGAGGCTGCCTCTGATGTGCTCTGGGGTAAATCCCAGGCAGCGCTGCCAAAGCCACTGGGACTGCCCTGGCTCCACCACGGCAGGGCTGAGCCGGGCCTTGCAGCAGTGGGAAGAAGTCCTGGCAGGGTTTGGATTTCAGAGGAGCACACAGAAACCCAGGTGCCTCCCAGAACCAGGCTGAGGAGCAGTGACCACCCAGCTCCATGTGGGGAGAAGCCTGTCCTGGTAGTTGGTGGCCCTGCTTGGTATCAGACCCAGCAGCATAGTGAAGATGGAGAATGCAAAAGCTGGTGAGCCAAAGTTTGGTGAAGTCGTGCATCTCCTCTCAGCTTCTCTCACCTTCTTCCACCAGAGGGACAGGCTGGGCACTGGAGAGGCCATGCAGGACCTTCCCTGGCAGGCTCTGCACTGCCTGCCCCCAGTCCAGACCTTCACCATCCGGCTGCTCCCCCTGCCCCAAGTCAGCATCCCAGCAGCAGCTTGGGGGAGATGGGTGAGGGGCACAGAAGTCACCTCCTGGGCATGTACTGGGAAGCTGGGCTGGGGACACAGAGCTGGGTGCAGCCTGCTCAGTGACAGCCCTTCCTGGTGGGTGGCAAAGCTGCTTTCACAATGGTTTCCTGTGAAAAGCCTGCACCAGGAAGCTCCCCACTTAGGCTCCTTGGAAAAACATCTTCCTCTGCAGGAAATTGCTTCTTGAAAACAGCCTGTCTGCCTGGAGAAGCTGCCGAGGAACTGACGTGTGCATGGGGCGGGCCAGGTGCTGGGTCTGCGGGGCCAGGGAGGCACCATGGAGCCCAGCAGAGCCAAGGGCCAGGGCTCAGAGAGCACCAACAGCTCCTGCACTCCGTGTCTCGGGCCATCCCTCTCTTGCTTGACTCGTCTCTAAGGAGGAAGGGCTTTCCTGGCACACAAAAGGAGGAATGCTTATAAATGGGGTATGGAGGTCTGTACTGAACTCCTTGTTGTGCAGGCTGCATCTAACACATGCCTGAGACAGGCTTGAGAGTAGATGTTATTGGCTTCTTAAGTCCCATAAATATCCTGGCTTACTCCATCATTGCAGTGACAGACTCTGGAGGGTCTCATGCCAAGGGGAGCATTGGAGCTTTCCCCTCCTCTGGTCCTCTGCAGGGGGGGATTTTCTCAGGATGGTTACACATGGCTTCCAGATCTCCCCATTTAAAACTCACTGCTAAAAGGATAAATAATCTTAAATATTCTTCAGTTCTTCCTCTGGAAGGAGCCTGGAGCCCAGGAAGTGAGGCAGGGAAGAAAGGAAACGGTGTTGCTTAAGGATGTTTTCCCAGTTTAGTTAGATTGGAGCTGCCCTCCCTTGCTGGTGGAGCCTCTGGGCTCTTGGTTTCTACTTAAATATGAGCCCCTTCTCTCTCCTGGGTTTCACAGAGAACACACCCCTTGCCATAAAAATGCAGGGGTTCCCTCAGACCCTGAAAGTGGAGTCAGACTTTTCCGGGGTGGCCAGTGAGGGCAACGGGAACAAACTGAAACACAGGACACGTCAGTTCACTTTTCCACTGTGAGGGTGGTCAAATACTGCACCAGCTTGCCTGGAGAATGTGTGGAGTCTCCATCCTTGGAGATATTGGGATACCCAATAGCAGGTGCAGTACTTGCCCTACGAGATGCTGCTGTGGGACACGAGCTGGACTGGACGCTCCTCAGAGGGACCTCCAGCCTCAGCCCCTCTGGGCTGCTGTGACCACTGTGAGATGGTAATGGCCCTGGGCTGGCTTTTGCACAGCGGGGGATGCTTTGCTTCTTCTGCAGGAACCTGCCAGAGAACAATTTTGTGGTCTTTGGAGCAGAGTTCATTGACACATTGACATGAAAATCTCCAGCTGTACAGCAAAAATACGTCTTGGAGAGTCAAATGTTATGTCTGTTAAATAGAAGAGAAATGGCACCATCCCAGGACCTGGCGAGGCCAATTCCACGTGCTTGTGGCTGCCTTGTGCTTCACGAGATGCTTCACAAAGGTTTCTCCTTGTGGTGCTTTTTCCCCAGCCCCCATCCATCTGCCTTGCCGTGTGGAAGATGCTTCCAGGGCTCAGCATCCTCGTGGGATGGAGCCCAACAACGGAGACTTTGCCTTGAGGCAGGGCTGTGTTAGGAAGGGTGACTCTGTTCCCATGGCTGAGCCGGATGCCTGCAGTGCCAGAGCTGATGCTCCACGGGGATGGTTTGCTGCAGACAGGAGACTTGGACCCTCCTGCTGAGCGTTTGTGGGTGAAGGGCTTCGCCAGGCCAAAGTCATCTGACATTTTTCTCGGGGGCGGGTGAAGTTAATGAGTCCAGATTAGGCAGTGCGGAGGCTGGGGAGCTGGATTTCTGCTGAATATATATGAAGACAAATGTAAATTCTAAACTTTCTAGGGAGTATTTTTACCCTGGCTCAGTGTTAACATTGATAAAAATAGTCACAAATTAGTGCAGGAGTAGAAAGTAAAATTGGGGCTTTTTTTTTTTCCCCTGTTAAAACCATGCATCTGTTTCTCTAGCAGGAGTTAACCTCTTACATGCGTTAATGAAACATGGGGTAAACCATCAACAAGTGCCCTCTCCTGACAAAATAACTCCTACTACATTAAATAATTAGGAAGGGAAGCTGAAGTTAAATAAAAAGCCTTTTTTAAAAATTTTTTTTTAAAGATAGAAAAAAGTGATTCAGTCCCAGAAATTCAGCACTGCGAGAGGATGTTAACATCACACCAGCCCACCTGCCTGGTTCCTTAGCACCCAAACGCTTGCAAAGGTGATGGGAGGTATCAGCCCCATTCTACAGATGGGAAGAGTGCAGTACAGAAAACTGTGATTTCACTCAACGTCGCAGAGCAAAAGAGAAGCTGGCCTGGGGGCCCAGGTTACCTGAGCAAATTCCCAGCTGAAATCTTGCTCACAAAACACTGCTTTGAGCTGCCAGTCCAGGAAGGTGCTTCCTCTCTTGGTGCTGATGGATATTTGACCACAGGCATCTGAGACAGGTGAAGACTCCTAGAAGGAGCTTAATAGTTTTATGGATTGGTATCTGGGCCACCAATCATACCTGATAGCTCTTATTTGATGTAGCAAACAGCTGATGAGCAGTGAGAAGGTAAATCCTACGAAGGCTTAGTTGCTGCAGCCCAGATTTGTTGGGGGAGAGACTGGAAGGAAAATCCTTTGGGGTGAAATGTTGTGGAGAAAGTGCCAGTTAAAAAGAAAAAAGCTTTTCAGAGGTTCATTTTTAAGAAGAAAATATATATAAACTTCTGACCAGCTTCTAATTTGCTTTACTCTTCAAATCCTTAGGAGCCCTTGTGTCATCTAAGCTGTAGGTAGTACCATGCATCCCACTGGGGTGTGACACTTTCTGCCCTTTACTCACATCTTGCCTCCCCCCTTGGCTCAAAGTAGGGTCTGTCATGTCCTTGGGTGCGATGCCTCTGCAGGGGTTGCCAGGGCCTGGAGTGGGTTTTGGGCAGACATCTGCTAACGGTGCACTTACCTTGTGTTCTGCCAGGACTCGTGGTCTTTGTTTCTAAAACATCAAAACAGCCTGTGGGCTCTGCAGCCAGAGAGTCTGGGAGAAGAGAGAGGTGGTGGTGATGGAATGAGGAGCCTGAGATGGCATCTACATTGGCATCATGGGAGATGGGGACAGATGAAGACAAAAGCACTCTGAAGCCAAGCCAGCAAGATGGGGCTGTGGGCATGGGGAAGCTGCCTGGCCACTGCACTGGGCATTGAGTAGAAGGAGTGTTGGAGGAGAGAGTCTTCCCACAGCAGAAAAGCAGCCAGAAAGATGCACACTACCCGTATTAGAAACCGGGGGGCAGATCTGGTAGGATGGCCTGGGGACGATGGCAATCCCCAGGCTCCCCAGGGCAGTGGTCACAGCACCAAACCTGCTGGGGTTCAAGAAGGGTTTGGACAATGCTCTCAGGCACATGGTGGGATTCTTGGGATGGTCCCATGCAGGCCTAGAAGCTGGGCTCAGTGATCCTCGTGGGTCCCTTCCAGCTCAGGATATTCTACAATTTTATGAATCCACACGTAGAGTGGTTATCACTTTGTGCTGTCCTAGCCACAAGCACTTGGGGCTTTTTGGGAGCCGAGCTGGAAGCTGCCCGTTCCTGGTCATGTGTTGATCTTCTGCCTGTCAGCAAAGCCTCGTACAGGGGGAGACAAACACCACCATCACCTCTGAGCCCCTGCCAGCCGCGCTGGGCTGAAGGAGGAGCTGGCACACCCTGTCCCGGCCCCAGCCTGCGAGCCATGTCTCAGGCAACCTTGTGGGGTCGAGGTGCCTTCTCCGTGGCAGGGATTTAGGGGGATGCCCACAGCTGTCTGCAGAGCAGGGGTTTATTCTCTGACGGGAGACACCCGGCTGGACGTCAGTGCCCGGAGCCTGGCAGGAGGCGCACTTTGGAGCGGCTGACTCCAGAGGGCAGCACGGCGACGGGCTGGCACCGACCGCTGCTCCTGCCCCTGCCCGCGGGCTGGCAGGGACGCCCACCAGGATGACCCCTACCCCTGGGAGCCCGGAGCAGGCAGAAGCGGGGGGAAACTCTTCCAGTGTCCCTCAGGTCCCGGCTGGGCAGGCAGAGGATGTCACCCTGCTGTTAAGTGACACTATTTTGCTTTGGCCCTTCTCAGGGCGAAGTCTGGTCTCGTCTCTGCAGGTGACGCGTCGGGAGCCTGTCCCGAAACTTATGTGGTTGCTGATGCGACCGCAGAGTGGAGGTGAAACGTTTCTCTTCTGGTTTCACGGGACCACACGCCGGCGGCTACACCTGCCTCCCTCGCAGCACCGAAAAGGATCCCCGTAAGATTTCTGGGCTGTTTTCAGCACAACAGCGACTTTAGACCCAGATTTTAGTTCTTTGCACAAGCCACTGCTGTTCCCCTTGTGAACTGAAGGTGCTTCGATAAACATTCTGAAAGGTCAGCTATTTTCACTGTGCCTGTGGCTTGCATAAGAACCTCAACATCCTCTGCTGCAAAGAGCAGTGTTAGGAACTTCCTACTGCCACACTGAATCACAATAGCTTCCCACAGCAACCAGTGGTAAAAATAAACTGGGCAAGGGGAAGTGGACAGCTTCTGCTGTTCCGCTTTCTTGGGCACACTTGAGTCACAAAAAAAGCGATGTAGAACAAGACATTTATTTTGCTGATGCCAATGAAATCCATGAATGGTTCAGAGCACAGTCCCGCTGAAATCATGGAGTGTTTTGCAATGAGATGCTCGTTGTGCTCAGAGTTAAGCATGTGCTCAAATGCTGTCTTAAGTCGGTATTTTCATTAGGATCCAGCCTTAGGAATTAGACTAAAAGGAGGCAGGGACCACTGCACATCCGAGTGCTGCTTTTGTACTAAAGGCACAGGAATGCAGCCCTCTTGGGATATTTTATGTGTTGAGGGGATAAAAAAGACCACTAAGGAGACAGTGGCTCTGCAATGGTTTCAGTAGTAGATCTTGGCTTTCAGAAAAGCAGATTTTGACCAGAAGAAAAGTGTCTTCAAATACAAATCAGTTTGAAGTTTTGCCTAGAGACAATGTCATTTGAACAGCACAGTTTTCAACAACGTTACAACTAAGCCTCTGTGTGTGCACGTGTTTGTTTGCGTGGGGGGGAGTGTTTTAGGAGCAATATCTTTCCTGTTACACAAGTACAGCCCAGTTCTTGAAATTCAGCCATCTGGGAAAAAAACCTGAGGAGACCTAGTCAGGTCACTGAACATGGGAATCTGCTGGTGAAACAGACCCTGCCTCTTCCCTTCAAAACAGTGTGTGCTGACAAAGTTTATAGTAAGAGGCTAAAGAGATGAGAAGTTAGGGAGAAAAGAATGGAATTGTTCTTCTGTCCCAGACTGGGGAGAAGGAATGGTTCCCACTCATGCTCACAAGGAATTTGGAGAGCAAGGGCTTGTAGGATAACCCACGTGAGAAGGGACCACAGAAGAGCTCCAGTCAAACCTCTGGCCGAAAGCTGGGTCAGCCCTGGGGTCAGGCCAGGTTACCTGGGGAGGTGTTGAGTTGGACCTTGAAAACGAGTGAGGATGGAGATTGCACAACCTCTCTGAGCAATCCACCAATGTTTGACTGCCTGCATGGTGAAAATAGACTGCAGTACAAGTGGCTCATACGGAACCACGTTTTTAATGTCATCCTGCTCATTAAAAAGAGAAAGATCAAATCTATTTTGTAACAGGAACAGTTTGTGTGAGGCATGGAAAACTTCTGGTACCAGAGGACTGATTCACATGAAAAGGAATGTAAAAGATGGAAGGAAACCAAAGGGTGCCTCCAGTTACATTCCTGTCTTGAAATGTTAATGTTGCAGCACAAAAGGTTTGTATTTATAGTAGTGGATACCAACAGGGAAGATACTCTAAAAATAAACAAGGATGCACGGATAAAAACATCTATGTTGTAGCTCATTCTGAGAACGAAAGGGATTGCGGAGGCTTAATGAGTCTCAGTCGATTTTATTTTGGAACTGTGAGTTCCTGTCGAAGACCAAACAGGGCTGGGCACGACCTACTCAAAACCCACGCGGGGCTCCGCGGACTGGGTCACTTCGCTGCCGNCCGAGCCCCATGAAAACGCAGGTCTGGGGGAGCTCCCCGCGGGCGCCCATGGCTGCGGCGATGCCGTGCAAGAGCGCGGAGTGGCTGCAGGAGGAGCTGGAGTCGGGCGGCGGCCGCTCGCTGCTGCTGCTCGACTGCCGCCCCCACGAGCTTTTCGAGAGCTCGCACATCGAGACGGCCATCAACCTGGCCATTCCCGGGCTCATGCTGCGCCGCCTCAAGAAGGGCAACCTGCCCATCCGCTCCATCATCCCCAACCACGAGGACAAGGAGCGCTTCGTTAAGCGCTGCAAGGCCGACACCGTGCTGCTCTACGACGAGGCCACCGCCGACTGGCAGGACAGCGGTGCCGCCACCTCCGTCCTGGGGCTCCTGCTCCAGAAGCTGCGCGATGACGGCTGCAAAGCCTATTACCTGAAAGGTGAGGTGCCCCTCGCCTTCCCTCCGGCCCCGTCCCGCTCCCGCAGCCCATGTCCGTGTCCCCCTGCGCAGCCCCTGGCCGGCCGCTGCATCCCCGAAGTGCACATCCCCTGGCCGGACGGAGGTGGCTGGCTTGTTTTGCTTCCTTCCCTCATGCCCTCTGCCTGATTTGTTTTTATTTTTCTCTATATTTTTTCCCCCTCCTCTGCATCCCGCTTTAATCCCCCGCACAAAATGGTCGCAGGCTGGAAGCGGCCGGGAGCGCCCCGCTTCTTCCTGCGTCGCCTCCCCGGCAGCGGCGGGAGGAGCCCCCCAGCCCCGCCGCCGGCGCGGCCCCTCCAGCGCTGCCCCATCCCGAGCCGACCCCGGCTGGGCAGAGCCGGGCGCCCCTCGCCTCCGCTCCCCGGAGGGAGCCTTGCGGGGGTTCCCTGCGCCGGCGCCAGGCTCCTCTCCAGCCCCTCTGGCAGGAATGGCCGGATTTTAGGGGACAGGAGAGCCCTCCCATATTTTTATTTTACCGCCCTCCACAACCAAAAAGCGAGCGCTTGGGTTTTCCTCCCCCTTTGCCAGGCAGTGCGGCGGGTCTGCTCCCCCGGGGCAGGGCGATGAGGAGCGGGGAGCTGCGCTGCGGGGGAGCCGAGCCTCGCACCCCGCACACGCCCCTCCGTGAAGGCTGCGGGGGCTTTGGTTTTTTGGGTGTTTTTTGCCGTTTTGAAAGATCACAGCGGGCTGAGCAGAGCCCACAGCTGGGCTGCTTGGGACCCTTCCCATCCTCCCGGTGCTCCCAGTCCGGTCGCTGGGTGGCGGGTTTGAGGCAGGAATAACAGGAGAGCGGGGGAGCGTGTGTGGGGGAGAATGGTCAAGAAAGTTGCCACTCGCGGCTCTTTAAAAAACACAAGGTTCCTTGATAGACCCTTTTTGGGGAGCCGGGGAAGCCTCTGGTAGCGGGGTGGGGTGGCAGGGGGACAGGCAGGTATTTGGGGACCAGCCCTTAGGGCTGCGCAGCCCGCACGCGCCTCCTTCGAAAACATGGTGGGGGCCAGCCCGGGGGTGTATCCCATTCCCCCCTCGACCCTCCGATCCCTGCCCGTGGGCGAGTCTCCCATCCCATCATCCCATCCCGGTTTGGGGTTTCCCCATGCGCTCCGTTGCTCTCTCGCTTTGCATTCCCGCTTCTCTCCCCGTCGTCCTCATCCCTAGCAGGACGGAGCGGCTTTGAAGTTACTCCTAAGCTCTCCCCGATGGGCAGGGGAGGAGCTGAGCCCCTTTCTCTGCCTTTTTCCGGGAGCCTCGGTGGGAAATGTTTCCAATTAAAATTCCAAAATGGCTCCTCGGCGCTGTCTGGCGGCGCGGGGGGAGGAGGAGGGCGAGGACGAGCCTTTTTCATGAATGGATGTGGCAGGAGCTGTCTGTCCTGCTCAGTGACCCCGCCACAACCGCCGAACCCACTAACGAAGTTTCCAGGAGCCCTTTCTAATTAAACCATTTGTCAGTGTCAGATCCCGATGGCTGAGCTCTGCTTTAATACTGCCTGGAGAGGAGGTAGATCGGTGGGGTTTTTGCTTCCCTGCCTCTGCCTGCCGTCCCAAGCTGCTGAGCTGAAGAGCCGGAGAAAAAGACTTAGGGGCAGACGTGAAGGGTCCCATCCCTCTGCACTCCTGCTGTGGTTTGAGTGAAGAACAAACCTGTGACACTGCTCTGTTGCAAAACCTATTTGCAGTGATAAAATACTTGTGAGGATTGCTCTGTGGCAAAACTTAGGGTCCTTTTTCCTGCTTGGAGATAAATTATTTTATTGGGTTTTAGTGCCTGGGGTGAGTATGTGGTGGTTGTCCTTCATCTGTCTTTTCAGACACAGATACTTTTGTACTTGTATAAGTGGCATAATAGCTCTTGCCTAAACTGCCCCAGACCCATATTTTTGAGAAGCTTACAAGGCGAGATTGTGTCTTGACATTGATTTTACTTGTGAATGTTTCTTTCTTTTGTGGTTGAGATTTGGCCCCTCTTTTTCACTAGCAATATTGAACTTTGTAAGAACCACTCTCTGGTCTCCTAGGACCTGTTTGCTCAGTATCAGTCTGCCCAGGGAAGATGAGGGAGCAGGGAGATGCTTTTCTTGGTGTGAAGTTGAAGGGATACCAACCTTTTGCTGGTAAAGGCTTTGAGTAACAAATGTATATTCACAGGTAGAAGGATTTCCCATTCTGAAGTATAAACAATTTTTTTTTTTTTGCTCTCTGCCTCTCCCCTTCCCTCTCTCCTTTCCCCCTTCCCAGGTGGCTTTAACAAGTTTCAGACTGAATATTCTGAGCACTGCGAGACAAACCTTGACAGCTCCTCACCCAGCAACTCTCCCCCAGCATCGGTCCTTGGCCTGGGAGGGCTGCGGATAAGTTCTGACTGCTCGGATGGCGAATCCGACAGGGAACCCAGCAGTGCCACGGAGTCGGACGGGAGCCCCATCCCTAACAATCAGCCTGCCTTTCCAGTGCAGATCCTACCTTACCTGTACCTGGGCTGTGCCAAAGATTCCACCAACTTGGACGTCCTGGGCAAATACGGCATTAAATACATCCTGAATGTGACTCCTAACCTGCCAAACATGTTTGAGCATGATGGAGAGTTCAAGTACAAGCAGATCCCCATCTCAGATCACTGGAGCCAGAATCTCTCGCAGTTCTTTCCTGAGGCCATTGCTTTCATTGGTAGGTAGTTGGCAGAACATCTCCTTTCATACTCACTGCTTGGGAATGTGGTGTGCCGCTTCCCAGGGCTGCTGCTGTCTCCAGCCTCACCTCTCTGGGGCACAGCATCAGCTTAGCAGCCGGCTGTCATGCTGTGAGGTGGCACATCTGGTGCACGTCACCCTGGCTGTGTTCAGGGAGGCCTCCCCTTCCAAAATTCAGCCCTCTTACAGCACCTCAGCCGAGTTACCTGCAAGTGGTCGGACTGGCCCTGCTGCCTCTCGCCCTTGTGTGGGATTTGTGCTGGTGTGAAATGGCTGAACCCAGGCAGTGGGGAGCTCCTTTGCCTGCTCTGCTCAGGGATGAGTGTTGATGGGAGCTGCATTCATGTGACTGGTGCCAGCAATTCCTTAGCCCCAAATGTGGTTAGAATCAGGGAGTGTGTGTGTATGTGTGTTCTTTTCCCAAGGAGATTTTCTAGTCTAGTTGGGATCCTGCTGTAAGTCACCCTAGCATAACTAACTCCTTGTATGGATACTTGTCCTAAGGTAAGTGTCAACACCATGAGTTAGGGATTATAATTACACTGCAGAGTTTGGATGGAAAAACTGCTCTGCAGACAGCCCCTGGTGACAGTTTCGGCTGGTGGTGGTGGGGTTCAGGAAGGAAGATCTCTTCTCTCAGGCCAGCCTTAACTTTGAGAATTGCTTCTTATTCTGTGGGAAGTGTGTGTTGGGCTGAACAGGGATGTACACTTCCAGCCTGACCTGTGCTGTTTGCTCACGACAGTCATTAGCCTAATCAGCTCTGTTTTATGGGGGTGAATGGCACAGGCAGTAATATCACCGTTAACTATTAAAAGCCCCATGGCTTCATGTCTGATTAAAAACACTTGTATAGGTAAAGGAGAGGGGACCTTTACCTGCAGACTGAAGCCTGTGCAGCCCCTTTCGGTGTTGCCCGTTTCAGACCCCATGGCTTGCGCTTGCTGTGCTGTAAGGCCTGAAGTGGGGCAGAGCAGTGGTGGATCCTTGGCTGCTCTTCATCTGTCAGAAACCATGGTTCCCACACGCTCTCCTTTGCCCCCAGCTTCTGCCCTCCAGTAACACGACTGTGGTCAGAAGCCACTGCTTCAGTGCGGCAACAGGGACCTGTCTGGTGTCCCGCCTGCACTTCCTGCATGAGCACGGTGTTGAACATCAGGGGTGAGGTACCGTGTCCCTGCTGACATGTGGCATTTGGGATCTGTCTGCTCCAGTCAGCCGATGTGTCTGTGAACACCGAGCTTGTCCTTTCCAGTTAATGACAGGAAATGGAGGATTACCTCACTCTAAAACCAAACACCAAGAAATGCCATGCAGGTCAGATGAAAGGCGAAAATGTCTGGAAAAATGTTGAACAGGAGAGCCTGAGGGGAGGGCTGGGTACACTGGGTGGTGATTGCCCACCCTACTGGAAATTCTTGCCTGGTTTTCGAGGCTGGGCAGAAAACCTGTTGTAGCTTGGGTTTGGATTTTTGTTTTGCCTGCATCTTCTTTGCCCTTCCCTGCGTTTACGGTGCCAGAGTGTCTCTTACCTCAGGCATTGCCCGAGGATCCTCTTTCTCCTGCCACCTTTTCGCTCCCCACCAAGCTCTCAGTCAAATGACTGACTTCAAATAGGGCTGCCCAGAAGTAAAAGCAGCGCTGGGTACTTGGGTGCATTCAGTGCTCTCAGTGGCGTGTCCCTCTCTCAGCACTGAGATGTCAATTCATAAAGGGATCACGCTGTTCCGGCTGCGCCAGAGACAATGAGTGTGTGTGTGCTTTTCAATCCATGGCAAGGGAGGGGAAATTTCGCTGCTGTTCTCTCGCCATTTTTTGGTCCAGCCTGCATTCCTGCTTCCCGCTACCATTCATCCTGAGAGTCTCCTCCAACACAAGCGTTTGTTTGTAGTGAAGTGCATTTCTGTCGATCCTAAAGAACAATTTCACAATAAGGGAAGTTCCTGCACTTCAGACTCTGCTTAAATTGGCATTGGCTGCATTCATGTAACTTTCTAGTGGAAGGAGGGCAAGAACAGCAGAAGAGAGTAGCTCATGTGCTGCTGGGCTGCAGCCTTGCCCTGAGTGCACAGCCTTCCCTGGTTTAGTTGGCGTTGAGGTGGGTGTGCTGTGCCCAACCACCAGCATCTCCCTGGAGCTGTTGTCTCCGGCTCCATCTGCCTCCTGTGGGTTACTCCAGCTTTCTGAGTGGAGGGTACTGGTGCTCCTGAGGCAAGGGATGTGTTGCTAGACTTGATTCATACCTCTCAAGCACACGAGATGCTTGGCCTTGCTGGGGATGTGCAGCTTTGCCGTGCAGTGGGAATATCTCAGAAGCTCTTTGGAGAGAGATGTGGGTGTCGAAGGGACATGGGGTGGTGTCACTAGGGACAGGGGATCCCGTTCTGGCAGTCATCATGGCACTAGGAGTTTGCAGCTGGCACCTGGCCCTGCTCCAAAGCCACGCGTTTTTGGTGCAGAATAATAGACTCCCCCTTCCCCTTGTCTTGTTTCAGATGAGGCCCGTTCCAAGAAGTGTGGGATCCTTGTTCACTGCCTCGCTGGCATCAGCCGGTCCGTAACAGTCACTGTCGCCTACTTGATGCAAAAACTCAACTTGTCCCTGAACGATGCCTATGACTTTGTGAAAAGGAAAAAATCCAACATTTCCCCAAACTTTAACTTCATGGGCCAACTCCTGGACTTTGAGAGGACTCTGGGACTCAACAGCCCCTGTGACAACCGCTCGCCCAGTGAACAGCTCTACTTCACCACCCCCACCAACCACAACCTGTTCCAGCTAAACACTCTGGAGTCCACATGAAGAGGACGCTGCCTGGTCGGGAACTTGAGCATCGAATCGCTTCTCTTGAGTATTTCAACTCTTACGAAAATACCTGTCTTGCCAGGCAGCTCTGAGATGAGTAGCTTCTCTGGGCAGAGGTGCCTGATCGCTGCTTTACGAAGGCTAATGCCGCTCACTAGTATCCTGATCCAAGTGGTTTGAAGAGGTAGTGTTTTTACAGGGGGTTATTTAACAGGGGCGATGTTACAGCGTTTCGAACGCAGCTGTCACCGGCAATAAGCGCTTTCCTGGGTGCATTGGGACTGTCAGAACACGCACACGTGTGAAGAGCTACCGGGGGTTAGCTTGCTGTGGAAAATGAGGAGATTTATGCACTTGGAAACCTTGAACAAAAGGTGTTGGGCCAAGACTGTTTTAAAACCCAAGTTTACTTTTTTTGATTTAAAAAAGAATAAGAAAAGGTAGATCTTACTCGAGCTTTGGGTTCAAACTCTTTTTAAATATGTAAGTTCTTGACTGTTTGTACAGACGAGGTTGCAAAACCAGTATTTTATTCTGTTTCTTGTTTGATCATTTATTATTTTTTTTAATCAAATGTTTATATTGACCAAATGCATTTTGCACACTTTGTGAAGCCTTGGTATGTCCTGGCATATTACTGGGTACTCCAGAGAGAGATACATGCTGCTGTTGTTGTTGTTAGCATCTGGTAGGAAGCTTTGTTATGTGTGAAGGCCAGTTGGGCTTGAACGCAACCCCTTCACCACTCCTGCACTCACAATCACAAACTCTGCACTGATTCAGCCAAGGTGACTAAGCCGCAAGCTTTTTTTTTTAATGCCACCCCTGCCAAAAACAGTTTGCTATTGCCAGAGGTAAAACTCTTGTAGCCTCCAGAGCTGGTAGAAGCATGTCTGAGCCCGGCTTCATTCTCTGCTGCCTCTTGACTGACTTAATGTCATCCAGCTGGCCCGAAACCGTTCCAGCTTCCCGAGTCCAGAAGGTAGTTGCGATGCTGGCGTTTCTTGTGCACACTGGATTCTTTCCCATGTGTGCGGGGTGGAGGGGGAATGCAGCGAGCGCCTGGAGCAGAGCGAGGATTGTGTGGCGGGACAGGACTCCATCGTCACGCACAGAGCGCGTGAGGGGAGTGAAGAGGTGTGGAAATGATGAGGAGAGCATTGTAACAGAGAATTTTTTTTATATATATATATATATATATATGAATATATATATTAACTGGCAAATTCTGAGATCATTGGAGCTTTCAACAGAGGGTTCTGATTTTTTTCTTCCTCTTTCGAATAACTTTATGCCGTGCCTTCTATTCTGAGAAGACTTGTATGTATTTCTGGCTAGTGTTTGGCAAACTCCTTTTACCAGGCCGGGAGGGGAGGAAGTGGTAATAATTTCTGGGAGGAGGGCAGAACGGATTTGGAGATTTCTTTATTGGCTGCAATGTAGTCCCTCCTTTCTCCCCCCTCCCTGTCCACTTTAACTCTCATGTAACTGAAAAAAAAAAAAGCCACGGATTTTTTTCTAAATATCCAGTTTTTTGTACTTTTTTCAAGAAAAAGAAAAAATAAAAAAAAAATCTCCATCTGGAGGAATGTTTGACGCTGTCACATCCTGAAACTGTTGTTTTTGTTTAAGATGTTATCAGAATGTTGGAATGAGCTTCTGTTTCTTGTTTTCTGGTTGTTTTTTGTTTGTTTGTTGGGTTTTGTTTGCCACAATGTTGGGATCGTGGGTCATTGGAAGGGAGAATGGGCGTACGGTTGTGAGTGAGAAAATTGAGAATATCCTAATTGCATCTTACCTCATGGAGGAATTTATTTTTTCAGGGATTTTTTGACAGTGCATCTGTATTGCATTACAGCTAAGCTGGTTTGTAAAGGCTTCCTGTGCTGTTAGTGGTCTTTATTCTTTAAAGGAAAAAAATAAGATGCATCTTCTGATTAGTACAAATGAGAGCTTGTTAGTGAGGAATGGTTCTGCTTTCTGAGTTATGAAGGAAAATTAGCGACCCTATATATACTGATCCAATATTGGGACTTTGTTTATATTGCAAATAAATATTATTTTTTCTTTAAAAATGATGTTTGTGTCAGATGCTTGTCTAGCCTCTGCCCATATAAGGGCACACTGCTCTTATCCATTTTTTATGGTCGGTTAGGATCCTTCTGTGACCATGGAGAGCATTTGCTGGGCCGTGTTCAAGTGTGGTGTTTGGTTTCATGCACAGCTTAATTTTTAAGACCTGTGGTAAAATGGAGAGGGGGAGGCGGGAGGGTGAGGAGAGGGATCGGGGGTATTGGATAAACTGGAGAACAAAGAACAGCTTGAGAATGGGACTGGCTTTGACCCCAGCCATTCCTCTGTGCCAAAAATAAATAGATAAACCAAAGACACTTTTGTTCGCTGTTTAAGCATGGCCTACAAAGGCCTGGCAAGGCCTTGTCCACAACTGTTGTGTTAGCAGACTTTATTTTGGTAGGAAAGCAAGAAGTCAGGGGCTTGTGGGCAGCCACCTGATGACTTCTCCCAGGGCCCCCGGAGAGCAGGAGCCCCCTCCTGCATCCCTGGGGGAAGGGGGTGTGGTGTGTGTTGCACTTGGGCTGTGCTGTGTTCCTCTGTGCTCCCTGGATGGTTTGTGGGAAATCTGCAGGGGCTGATGAGGATGCTTTAGGGTGAAAGGTGGCTCTAAACGTCTAAATGCAGCTTAGCTAAGGGAGCCGCAGCTCTCCACGACTCTGCTTGTAGCTGGGCAGGACTGAGCAGGAGTGGGATCCCCCCAGCATGACTTGTTTTAACCAGAATGGCAAGAAATTAAATGACTGTTGAATTGTTCAGTTCCTCGGAGTAAGTGTATGTGTCATCTTGTTCTAATCCTAGGGTCTGAGCACCAAGACAGTTTTATTCCAGAAGCAGCTCAGACTGGTGGGTGCAGAGGGGAAATAGAGGCTGAAGCAGGAGCCAAGGGAGTGTGTGCATGAGTTTGTTTACTCCTGGACTCCAAGATGGGAATCTATATATTGATTTAGAGGCCTGTTTGTGGCTAAACAAACGAAAATCTACCTGGTATGCAGGGAAAAGAAGACCTTTAGGTTTTCCCCTGTAATTACAGGGTAGAGTAGCTCTTGAGGAAGATAGGAAGCCGTGCTGGAGGCTGGCTGTGCACTGAAGGAGTGCAGAACAGCTTGTCGGGTGTATGGCTGTATTTGCTTCCATCTAATTTCCTCTTAGGATTCTCTGCTAAGGTGTGGAGCAGGATATAAGCAGTGAGCATTGTAAGCACATCTGTGTGGTAGCTGAGTTGTGGCTGTCTGGAGCAGTGCAGCTGCGGTTTGCTGTGGCCTTGGAGGAAGAGCTGGTGTGCAGGGAGCCACCAGGCTGCTCCTCGGGGACCTGATCCTGGGTCATGCTGTGAGTGTCCTGGCACTGTGGCACTCAAAAGCCCTGTTGCCAAAGGAAGGAGTCTGAAAAATCATCCTGCCACCTGCAAGCAGGACCCAGAGGAGCTTTTTCCAAGCTTCCTGGCCTCAACAGCAAGGAGCAGCCAGCCTGGCTGGTCTTGAGCCATCAGCGTTTTATGAATCTCGGACGGTTTTCCTTGGAGGCCTGATGTCCTGTAATTCAATGAGGAAAAGAGAACTGACATCAGGCAAGGGGCAGTGCTGGAGAAATAGTTACAGAGGGAAAAGAGAGCGTGGGGTCTGTCTACACTCCCTTGCAGAGGCAGGCACGAGCACTAGCTGAGCGTAGGAGCACAGGCTGAGTGAGAAAGCTGGTTATGTTCAGAGCAGTGGAATTTGGCAAGGAGATATAGCTTCCCACACGCAGCAGGGAGAAGCTCCTCGGTTAACCCATTGATTCCAGACGAGCTGTTTGTAAGATGCTCTGTGGTGTTCTGCTCTACAAAACCAGGTAATCTCCTGCCTGGGCACAGAGATCTCCTGTCCCTGGGTTTTCACAGGTGATGCTGCAAGCCCTCAGGCGATATGAGTGGGAATTTATCTGTTTTTTTCCCCAGTGGATGACTTTATCTTAACTCATTTGAACAGTTAGAGGGACCACAGGTCCCAGGTGCTTTCAAAATTTTCTCCCTCCGTTTCAAGTCATGGCAAAAGCACAAAGGTAAGCTTCTGCAATTCCTCACTGGGAAGCCCAGCATCAGGAGCCCTGTGAGCAGGACACAAGCTCAGGGAAGGGTCTTTGTGGTTGCTTGTAACTTTTTTCCCCTTGCTTATGTCTAGCCTTCCCTTGGTGTGGCATCAAAGACATCCTGAGCATGATGCAAGTCAACCTTTGCAGCTCTGCACTTGCCTGCTGTTGCGACACCCAGAGACACACGTGGAAAAGCAGATGCTTCCTGCTACCATCTGAGTTTGGGTGCTCCCATTTCCAAGGTAACCAGGTTATTTGTGGGCTGTTACATTCTTGTTTTATCCTTTATGTGAGGAAATCAGGCTATTTGGAGTGTTGTAAAGGCACGCAAATAGTTCAGTTAATAAACACATGCGTGTATTTACTGGCACAGGCTGTGATACTTGTGCTCTGGGCTGCTCGGAATGTGTGTGAAAACGGGTTTTCTTCTGGATTTTGTGCCATTTGCTCCTGGGCTTCCTCAGATATGTCTCTTCATTGTGGAGTGCTGGGTTGGCTAAGTGTAATTTGGGGTGAGAGGGTGCGTGAGGGATTGTTCACCAGGGACAGCAGCTCCTGGGAGTCCCATCCAGCCTCCATGTCCTGTTCCTCTGAGTTCCTTTATTCAAACTGCATCGTTCCCCTCTCTACTGGCTT
This sequence comes from Ifrita kowaldi, assembly GCA_013398055.1. Classification (NCBI taxonomy): domain Eukaryota; kingdom Metazoa; phylum Chordata; class Aves; order Passeriformes; family Cinclosomatidae; genus Ifrita; species Ifrita kowaldi. The sequence continues at coordinate 218,186 of VZRS01001921.1, forward strand.
TGTCCTCTGGCCTCTTGCTGTGTCACCGACAGGTCTGGGCTCCCGGCTGCCACACGTGTCTCAGCACCAAAGGTGGCTGCTCTCTGAGGGCCGCGCTCAAGGCCCGACAGCCGCTGGTGTGGCCTCTGAGTGGGAACTGCTGCAAATTGGGGGGAAACTGTGAGGCGGGAGAATGTGAGGCGGGAAACTGTGAGGCGGGAAACTGTGAGGGGGGAGAATGTGAGGTGGGAAACCGTGAGGCGGGAGAATGTGATGCGGGAAGCGATCGGTGTCCGGCCTCAGGACAGCTGTCCCCAGCGTGGGCAGTGGCAGCCACTTGGGGTCCTGCCTCCCCACCAGCTGCTGTGACGCCTCGGGTGTCACCTGGGGGGACCCCAGCTGGTGGTGTGGGAAGGCCTGAGAGGCTCGTGGCCATCGCAGTGGCTGGGTCCTGCAGAGGATGAAGAGTCCGGGGAGGAAGGCTCCGAACCAGCCGAACCCCTCAGCCTGCAATGGAGGCGGCATCCACTGTCAGAGACTGGGAGCTGCTCATGAAGGAACTGCAGGTTTCTGGAGCCTCCAGGCTCCTCCCTGACACCTCCCTGGTGCTCTGCTCTGCCATGCCGCCATTCTGGGTTTGGGGTGGGAGCTGGATCAGGGCGCGGAAGCTGCGGTTCAGCTTTGGTGGCTCTATCAATGGTTGGGGTTTAATTATGGGTTGGGAATGAATCCTGCAGCAGGAGCAGCTGCCCGTGCTGGCTGGCTGGCCGGCCCTGGACTGCTGGGAGCCAGCCTCCATGGGCTGTGTGGACCCCTTGGTGCTGGGGCAGTGCAGACCCTCGTCCTCTGCCTGGTGCAAGGCGAGACCCCCGGTGCTTTGCTGGCCTTTCTTCCTCCCTTCTGATTGTGCACACAGCTGAAATTGCTCTTGTTCTGCTTTATCCTTATTTCCTTTCCCTGGTGTCTCCTCTGCCTCCTCTTTCTCCAGATGGCTGGGAGTTGAGGTGATCTCGTGGCAGTGGCTCCTGCAAAGCTGTGGTCCTTCTGTAGGAGAAAGGAGCCCTGGATTCCTCTGAGAGACATTGGGACGTGTTGGAAATGGAGACCAGCTGTGCTGTGGGGCTATCTGAGTTACTTCTGTGCTGCTCAGTGGTACAAGCGATCCAAGAGCATGTAGGGCTCTAAGAAATAGCTGGTGAGGGACCCAAGTCTGGGTAGAAAGGGGAATCCAGACAGATTTATTTATTTTCCTACTTTCTTTCCCTAGAGAAACATCTGGCTTATGTAAAGCCATTTGCTGGGTTTTTCACTGCTTTATTTTGAAAGTCTCTGCAATCAGGCATTCTGCTCTTCTCATCTCCCATCTCTGCCCCAGGGGCAGATTCTTCATGATTTGTGGTTTTGCTTTTATGAAATTTACTCTTTGTTTCTGGTCTGTGTTGTCTTTTTCTTCTCTTTTCTTTCCTTTTCTTGTAAAGGACTGCTCCAGTTTGGCTTTTGGTTTTGCCTTGCTTTCTTCTGGGAGGTGAATCGTTGTGATAAGCCCTGCAAAAAATGGGAGGGAGCAGACTGGTGCGTTGGCAAGACCCTGGTCACTGGTATGGCACTAGTGAAAGCCCTGTGCCAGGAGAAGCTGAGCTCTGAGGTTTGATTGCATCCTAAAAGCACAGCATTTTTCTGTATGGGAGATTTTGAACTGAATTATGTATGAGGGGGTGCAGTTAGAGGGATTAGCACTCGCCTTCCTTTTGCCAGTGTGGCTCTGAATTGAACCCATCATTTTCCCATGCATTTATCCTGGCAGTGAAGAGCTCAGTACCTGGTGAAAGATTTACAGCCCTGCTCCAGTGATGCAGTTTGTTTGGGTCTTACTCTAAATTTGCCATTTCCTCTCCCTGGGTGGCTGATTCCCTGCTGCTTGGGGCAGGCAGTGGTCCAGGCAGGATCACAGCCCCAAGAGCCAAGCAGGATCCTCTCAGAGCTCTGCAAAGCAAGATGCTGGAGGAGAATTTAACGGGATTCAGGGTGCTGAGCCTGCAGAAAGCTGCCCTCTCCTCTGACAGAACAAGGATCTGCTCTGCTGTCAGCTCCATCTCCGTGTCCTCTCTGCCATTCTTCACCTTCCCTCTGCCCCCGTTCCAGCTGTTGTCTTTGAGTGATCCTGTGCTAGAGGTTCAGGCAGGCTCCTGCATGTCTTGGCCTTGCATCCTCTCGGCAGAAAGCTGAGAGCAAGAAATGTTTGGGAAAGTCTTGTGGTTTTTTTTTGTTTGGGTTTTTGGTTGGTTTTTTTTTTTCTTCAACAAGAAGCTTCACTATTCATTCATTCCCCAAATAGCTTTCCCTCTCATTGGACAACATCTTCCTGTTAGGACAGTCCAAGCCTGTTCTGACAGGCAGCTTATCTGCCTGGCAGCTCTGACTGCTTCCTCTGTCTCTCCTTTGTGTGGGAGGTGTTTTGTCTTTCCAAACTTCTGCTGACTTCAGTGGGCATTAGCTTGTGCCCAAACATGCACTGATAGTGCAGTTCAGTGCTGAAGTTCACCGCTGGTTTTTATTTATGTCCCTGCAGTGTATTTTTCTTTGCAAAGGGAAGGATTTAAGTGGTTTGGGGAGGGGAGGAGAGTTGTTACTGAAAGTTAGTGAGGCTGAGGTTCTCAGTTCACCCTGGTTCCCTCCATCCTGCGAGTCCTGCAGTAGGACATGGTGAAGGCACTGGTGTTGAGGGGTGCCGTGCTGATGGGGGTGCAGATAAAGGCCTGATCTGCAAATCCCTCTATCTGAAAAAGCCCAGAGCAGCCAGCTTGTTGCTTTCCTGTGTTGCCAGCTGCTCAGGCAACTTAGAGAAATTTCCAGTCCAGTTTTAAATCTGGTAAAAGTGGAGAGAAGTGCATGAAGTGTGTGTGCATGAAGCAAGGCTTAAAAATGTTGGTATTTTTAATAAAACAAAGTCAGTCATGTTTGAAGCTGCAGTTTGCCAGTGTGCACTCCTGATACAGAATCAGTGCTTTCCTTGAGATACAGTTTCCAGTCAACAAATCTCTGGATGATGGTTCTTGAACCTCCAGAATTTCTGTGAGCCTGTTCCTTGTGGGGAAGCATTTGGGTTTGTTTATGAAATTCTTACCTTTTCTCCCTGACCTGTGGGATCCTTCCTACTGTCCTTGTGATGCCACCACATGTCCAGTGCTACTGCTTGTGCAGTGGCAGCCCAGGGGTGTTTGTAGGTCAGGGATGACAGATACTCGGCAGGACTCATCCGTGCTATTAATTGATTGCATTCCAACAGCAGCGAAAGCAGCAGCAAGAGTAATAAACAAATCATAATCTACATTATGAAGCTGACAGGTGCCACCCACTCATTACCTGTCTTTAACCGCTCTCATTACTACCCAGTCTTTGTGGGAACTAATCTTGCTGCTCAGTGTCCGACTTGTTCACTTAATGCCATTATCTGAAGCAATCGGCCTCTCCCTGTGAAAGAAGAGGAAGGTGCTTTTCCTGAGGCTTGTTCTCTGGATGCTGGAACAAAGGGAGCTCTGGGGTGGCGGAGGTTGAAGGGGCCCTTTGCAAAAGCATGGTGTGGCTGGGAGTTGAAGACTGAAATCCACAGGGACAATCTGGGAAGGAGCTGGGGATGGGTAGCAGGATGGGAGATTGTCACTAGGAGGAAAAGTCTGCACTCTGTTCACCTCCATGGATTAAGGAATTGTATCCAGTGAAAGGGATAATAGGAAGAGCTACATTTTTTTTTTTCTTCTCCAGACGTTTTCCAGGCTTTGGGAGCAAGTTTGGTTGCTGACTAATGACCCTTCTCTTTGTGGCTGCCCCAGGGCATTGCAGGAGGAAGTCCTGGTGGTGTTTCTGTGGGGACCAGTTCAAGTTCCCCCCAGGAAAAAGAAATTGAACTCCAGAAAGTTCTTGCAGTGGTCTGGCTTAGGCTGAGCTCAGCAGAGTCGAGGATGCTCAGCCAGAGGAGCTCAGCCTCCTTGCCTGCCTGCTCCATTGCCTTGTGTGGGTCCCGGCGTTAAGGGCTGTGCTGTGCCTGGGCTCCAGCTGTTCTCCTTTCCTTACTGACACAACTGGGAGCCTTCCTGGAGAACATTATTGAAGCCTAGAAGATGATGAGTTGGGCTGAGAGAGCAGGTGGGAAAGTAGGTCTTTTTCAAGATACTCCATGGATGGCTGGACCATGGCCAGCCAGAGGCCCTGTCGTGCTCTCAGGGTTTTGGGATATCTCATCGGGGGTCTCTAATGAGTAAATAATAAACGAAAAGATGAGAAACAAAGGCAGAGAGGTGAGGGGCCAGCTTTCTCAGTGGGGAATTGGCATCAGTCAGATACAACAAGGGCCTGTGAAGAGCCAAAACTGTTGAATGTGTTCGTTAATGAAAAAGAGGAGTAAGTGGCAGATAAAGTTTTCTGTTGACTATTCAGAGTAGCAAAACCCAAAAGCTGCACTGAATAGCTGCAGGAAGTTCTTGCAATATGGAGTGGTGGGGTTGTAGCATATGATGCTGAGAAAAGCAAAGCAATCTATCTCAAAACGGGATAATGTCACAAGGGAGAGAGATCTCAGAAGTGCAAAGAACTGTGCTACGGGAACAAGGCTTGATTCTGAGTATGGTCAAAAACCCCCCAAAGAGCCTCTAGAAAAAGAGCCAAGAACAAACTGGATGAATGCATTGTATGAATCTATGGTGAACAACAGAGTTTGGGGCTTTGGGGTGCATTAGAGTAACTAATGCAAGGAAAATCCATTGAGTGCTTTTAAATATCAATACACAGTATCTTGTTGAGAAAATCCCACATCTGCAGAGAGCTGAAGCCTGGGCAAGCATTAGTAATGTAACACAGTTACATGCTACATAGCTGCATGACCTGCTCTTACACTCTTCCCTGCTGTTAAGTACCATAGAAGACAGGACACGAGGGCAGGATGAAGCTTGATACAACAATAGTTAGTGGCTGTGATTCCTCTGCGTTTCAAAAAAAGTGCTGTCCTGGGATAAGCTGTATGGCACATTGTGACTGTGTGTGTGTGTGAAGAGCTTTTGTGGAGGTTGGAGATACTGTGCTCTCTCAGTAAAGAGAGCTGCTGAAGGGCATAGCTGGAGGAGAAGACTCCTGAGGCTGTTGTACATCTGATATCAGATGGACACTGCAAACAGACAGCCCAAGCAATGAGAAGGTCTTTGTACGAACAGAAACTTCTTGTTCTTCACCAGCACCAGTCAGTCTGAAATGGACAGAATTCTTAGGTGATGGAAAGCCATTGCCTGGCTCAACAGACCTGCCTCTTGTCTCCTCTGAGGAACGTTTGGGCAGGAAACCAACTCCAAAAGGATTTGCTTTCTTTGACCTGTCCTCTCCCATCACTCCTTAAGTACTGTGCTTCTGGTTAAGGAGAACTGGATGACATGGATGGGTCAGGCCAACTCATCCTGCCCTCAAAGCCCTGGTGTGCTACTTTAACACACACCGCAGTGGGGCGAGACACTGTGTGGGAGTGTGAGACAGTTCCTAATGTTCCTGTTGATCAAATGGCCCACTGAGTCTCCTGATGTGCTGTGGTGATAAATCCTAACAAGGACTCTCTCTTAATCCTCATTATCCTCTGTTGGCACTTCCTGCCCACATACACTAGATATTTCCTATCAACAGGGAGGAACCTCTGTGGAAGATAGGATCAGATTCCCAGGAGCCAGGCTGTAGTAAGAGTGAAGAAAGAATGAGGAAACTGTCCTAATTTGAGGTTAATCTTATAAATACAGGGTTGGATACAGACAATAGGAAGAGAAATGCCAGGACAGCTTTAGCATTTAGTTAGGAAAGGATCATCTTTTTCCAGGAGTAGCCTGAATTGTAACTTATGATGTGGTGAAGTTGCTGTTTGATGTCAGCTTCAGCAGAAGGGAAGAGACAGATTCTGCTTTGTGTTACCAGAGGAGGAGTAACCTGAGAAAAAAACAGGGAAAGGTGTTTTAAAGAGCAATTTTTTGTCATTTGTATACTGATTCAAGCTGCAGTGCATGGATGGAGTGTTTAATTTCCCAGGTTTTATTTGAATAAGACACTAAATAAGGAGAAGAAAAGGGCTGCATGATTTTTTTCCCAAAGCAGACATGCTAATATACCCATTGAGTAGTTAAAGTTGCATGGCATTGCTGAAAATGCAGAAACACACAGATCTTTTCTTCTAGTGTAAGTGGGTTATTGGGGTGGGGTATTTCTTTCCCCTACCTAGACCCATAGCTGGAGCCTGGACCAGTCAGAGGCTTGGCCTGTCCCTCATGGCCACCTTTCATGTGGGCTGGGTGGAGTGTGCTGAAGCTGTTTGTGGTGGGGAGTTCTCTACAGACAGTTGCTTTTGTGAACCTTTTTAGACAACCTGTTAAACTGAAGAGCTGCCTCCTGCCTGTCCTGCCCGCATCACGGCACCGTGCACAGAGCCTGTGATGCCTCTGTGGGTTTCGTTCGCAAGCAGGCTGAGAGCTGGTGCCTGTTTGTGAGAAGTGAATTGCCTTGGTGGGGGGTGTGAGGGGTCCCTAACTGCATATTCATGTTCAGCAGGTGTTCCAGCATGATCCCATGTGAAGGACTACAATGCAACAAGGTGTGGACACTGGTTGCTCATCCCCACCCTGCAGGTGGTGTTGCAAGTTCCTGAAAAATGCCGTCATGCCCTTGCGGGTTTGGACTCGTTTGGCTTTTCACTCTCTGTGTCCTGCTCACAGGTGCGTGGTGGTGGTGGTGTTTTATTTGTTGCCCAGCTTGGAGCTGATCACTGCTTCTTCCCTCAGAAGCTTTACAGGCCTTGCCTTGGACCAGGTTTGTGAAGCTACAGTGATGTACAAACCTCTGCTGCTTCCTGGAAACTTCCAGTCCCTTTTGGGTAGTCCAGCTTGGACAGGAGAACTTGCAAAGCTTGGCCTAAGACAAGTGATACAGTAGTTCCCTGTCCCATGCTTCCTGTATGAGTTGGGACAAGGCTTTTTAGCTATTGATATGCCATCTGTACCTTAATTTCCCACTTCCTATTGTTTCTGACCCTCCCAGGATAATTGATTTTTGCCTGAAAGTCAGTAAACAACCATGTTCTGCCATAAAAAATTCCCATTCCTTCCCGAGGCTCTGTTGTTTTCTCTTCACCATGGCAGGTAATGTCATCCAAGGGTTCTACTTCAGTACAGACAGTGCACACAGTTTGGCTCTGATGGCTGGTTTGGTTTTCTTTCTTGGGCTTTGTTTAAGATAAACTCTGTCAGGGAGCAGGGCTGGCTCAGAGGACATACACAGTGGTGTGGGCACAGCAGATCATCTTTGTGCAAAGTTTCCTTTCATAAAGGGTTGCTAAGTAGTGCCTACAGGTGGTTCATGCAGCTGGATAGTGAGCAGAGTATAATTGCTTCTGCTATCTTCTGGGATGTGCTTCCAGCAAGTCACGGCACCTGGTAACGTGCTTGTAACATCTATTAACCTTGTAATTATGTAAGTGGTGCTTTAATCCTGCCTGGTCGCCAGTCGGGTCTGGAAACATCGACTGTGGTTCTCCATGGTCACTGCTGAAATGCTGTGCCTGGTCACTGAGTTCACTGCATCTTGCTGCCAGTCCTTGTCAGGTGCTCCACTCCTTCTCACAGATGAAGGCCTGCCCTTGTTGTTGATTTTCTCCCTCAGTTCTTCTGCAGTGTGGTTGTTGGAATGTTGATGCTTTGCTGGCCAGGTGCTGCTGTGTGGTATTTCTCCCCTTACAGATGACAGATACCCTGCAGTGAAGAGCTGTGAGGCTGAAGGGATCAACATTCCTGCAGAGCCTTGAGTCACCTGCAGTGGCACTGGATTTCAGGAAGGTGGAAGAACTGGAGCGAGAGTTGAGGCTTGCTGCAGAAAGAAGATTCAAGAACTCTTGTTTTGCGTGTGCTGTTGGGATCTGGTCTGCTGCAGGAAGGGGAGTCCCTGTGCTGCTGGCTGTGGAAGGAACATACCAGCTACAGGGTGCTCAGCCAGACAGGGGACAGATGGAAAGGGATGTCCTGTACTGGCTGTGAACAGACTCTGGGCCAAGCCACCAGCAGAAAGATTGAGCTCTGAGCTTTTAACAAACCGTGACCTCATGGTCCAAGCCTTCTTCTCCAAGGCCTGCTCTGAGCATCGGAGTAAGGTGTCAGGCACCAGAGTACCCAACTGCTGGAATCCTGATCCTCACCTGAGAAGGTGTTCCCTGGAGAAATGCAGCATCCTGCCCTGTGGGAAGCCCTGAAGAAGAGAAGGTTTGGTCAGGAGGAGGTGGGGAGCACACAGGAGGATTTTGGGGGTGGGGTTTGAGGACAGGCTGACTTCCAGGTCCGGCTCTGGGGCAGCCCTGGTAAATTCTCTTCACAGCACTGGGAGGGACAGGTGTTCAGTGAGCAGGGCGGGGTGGATGCTCTGTGCCAAACTCTCACTTGTCTCCTTTCTCCTTAGGGCATTCTTCATTCACTAAACTTGCTACTAAGGCAGCTTTGGTGGAAGTAATCAGTTTCCTGAAAGCAGAGGCCTTTCCTGGCTAAGCAGCCACTGCTGGGGCTTGGGTGAACTGCTGTTTGGAAGAACAGAGTGGAAAAGTGGGGAGTTTTGCTGTGTGCTCCATTACCAGTGACTGTAGACAAGAATACAAAGCAACAAACGACACCAAAAAGCAGAGAGCCACTTTCAGTTGCCTGCATTCAGATGCTCCTGGTGAGCAGAGCAGAGCTTTGAATGGAGAGCACAGCCTGCCTCCAGTCTGTCTGTCTTCCTCCTTCCTGGCTCTAAACAAGACTTCAGGTGCGTGGCTCCAGAATGAGCAGTGAGAGCCAGTTTAGGGTGGGCACCACCTTTGCCCTCCATTATCTCTAGTGCCCCAGTCAGCAGGGATGTGAGCCCGATCAGCAGCCCTGTGGCACCGCTGTCAGAAAAAATAACAAGCTGGCAAGTCCCGACTCCTTATTTATATTTTGGTGAAGGTTTTTATCATGTTTCCTGCAGACACGGACGGAGAGGAACGGGTGGTTCTGCTGTTGGCGCGCCTTTCTGATAAAAGCCAATGGCTTTTCACAAACTCTTGAGTTGCTGTTGAGTCTCAGTATATCCCCTTTTGCTGTTTCATGTCACTGCTTCTCCTGTGCCTGCTGGAAGACAGGTGTCTTCTGTGCAAAGGATTTTTAAGAAGCTGCTTAGCCTGTTTACTTTTCGTCTTTATAACCCTTATTCTGGTTTTTTTGTTCTTCCTCTGCCCCATAAACCTCCTGTTTACCTTCCCCACGTAGAGGAAAATTTACAGGAATCTGTAATTTGTTAATTGAAATTGCTTCTTGCTGTGCATGGAAACAAAAAAAGCAAACTACAACTGCAACACAATGAAAGCATAAACAGGAAAACATACCAAAAAAAGCTTCATTTTGGAGATATAGTCCCTTAAGAATGCAAAACCTTCTAGGCCTGGAAGGTCTGTGAGTCAAGTATCAATTGATGTGATGCACCAGAAAAGGAAATGTTTAACTTTTTTATTTATGTCCAGTAAATCTCAATGAAGACTTCAGGGAAAAAAAACAACTCAGGAGGATTCAAAGGAAAACAGCTTGGAGGGCTTCCGGCTGTGTATGCACCACTTTAAATTTAAGAGCTTCATGGGAATGTTAATAGTTTATTCTCAGCAGTGTCACTGGAATGAGTCTGTAATTTGGAAACCTTTGCATGACTTTCAATTTTAAAGTAAAAGGGAATTCTGACCTAGATTTTAAAAGGTGACTATGGAAGGGTCCCTCAAACCAATGGTTAGGTAGTCCATAAGCAGTGTCTAGAAAAGCAAGTCCCTTAAGGCTGTCTCCACTTGGATTCCAAATTTAATATGTAATTTATGTCATCTTATGTTGGGAAGTCACCATGTGGTTTGGGCAACCAAAAATTGGTGAATTATCTATTAGCTGAAATATATTTGAACTGAGTAATTGAACACAATGAGTAGGGTCATCAAAACTGAAGTGTGTTCATGGTTTATTTGTCAACTGACAAAGAAGCTCAATCATTTGAAAAGCATTTGGCTCCAAGTTGTACACCTAGTTCTAGTGTCCAGCTGCAAAGGAGCAAAATGTTCAGTTAAGCTCAGTATTGATGGGTTATGGAGGTCAGATCTATTTTTATTGCTTTACTTGGAAAATATTTGAGAAGTCCTTGAAGAGGTTTTTTTTTTTTTATTTTTTTTAACCCCTTCCAGCAGGATGTCAGCAGGCCAGACAGGCAGTTATCCCCTGCAGTTGGTCAGACAGTTAACAAGGAATTTCTTTGGTCTGGAAGTTTGAAGGGGTCCTTGTCTCTGCTGCACTGGGACCCAGCCAGGCAGGGCAGCACTTTTCCTCTCTGCAACTTGAATTAGGGCAAAGGAAGAACAAACTGTCACTATGGGCTGTTCCAACCAACTCCCTTCTTCTATCAACTGCCAACCATGATTTTATGTTTAATTATTTGCATTACATCATTAGTCCTGTGCTACGTGTTGTACATGGCTAATGATGCAAAGCCTATCCCAGGTTTGGACACTGTACAGGCTTCCCTGTAGGACGGATGTGCAAAAGTGTTTGAAGTGCTCAAGGAGGGGAAGCTGGCAAAACCTCCCCTACCTTCTCCCCTTGGAATAGTAAGATATTTAACGTATTAATTTAGCTTACTTATTAAAATGGAATAGTCATCTTCAGAAGTAAAGCCTGCACAGGTTAGAAACTCCTTTATGCTCTCTGTGCTGTGTGTCTGAGCAGGACATTTCTGAGGGAGACCCCGTCAGAGCTCCACTGGGCTATTCCCACTGGCACAAGCCCAGGCTGGGCACCGGGGCAGTTATTCAGAAACCTTGGGTGAAGCAGAATCTATCAAACTCTTGGCTCTGCAGAGCATAAAAGTCAAAGTATCTCTTCTGAAGGTGCCTGGTTAACACGCAGATCTCCCCCCTCCTAGAGCCTGTGGTGAGGGTTGGCTACTTGTTATTTCCCCAGTGTTATTTCCGCATCCTCACAGCCTGTGTGTGCACAAGTATTTCCACTTGCTCTTTTATCATGTTCTCCTTTCTGAGCTTCCCTTTAAACTGTTGATAAACTCTATTGCTTAATATGGGCGAGGGTGTTGGTTTTGGAGGGTCTGGCAGGGTTCCCTGCAGAGGAGCTATCACAGTGTGGTCTCATGGTCTATCAGCTGGGCAGTGGGGCTTGCTGGGTCCCTCCCAGCAGGAGTGTGCCTGCCGGCTGCTCTGGTGGGGGTAAAACTGGGAAAGGATGTTCTGTGTGCTGCTAGCAAACCTCTGAGCAAAGTGGGCTAGGAAAGGGGATGGGCAGTGCAGGTGGCAGAGGAGGGTCAGCCTGACTCGCAGAGCCCCTGTGCTGCACTCACCAAGTCTGGTCTGAGAGACTGGAGAGGGAAATGATTTCTTCTCTGTTGGTGCCTCTGCCCTCCTGCTCTCGTGCAGGGCTGTGTGTGTAGTGTCTGTGGAGCAGAGCAGGGCAAGGCAGCGGGTGCCCAAATGCTTTGTTCTTTCCAGTCCTGTGGCCAGAGTTGAGCCCAGCTGTCTGTCACCTGAATCAAACCTGCCTTCCACTGCCTTAAGCTGGTGGAAGTGAGGTCAGGGACTAGAGCTGGAATGTATCCTGATATTCCATGGCTGGCTCTACACTGGGAAACCCACGAGCTGGTGGTGCTTCACCGCTCTGGTAGGAGATGCCCTTTAGCCCTCTCTGGAATGGTTGAGTCTGTCTGCACTGAAAAATGCTCTGCCTCCGGAAGAGGAAATGCAGGCCCTGTTTCTCTGAGATGCTGCAGGGTGGCCAAACATCCTCAGCAGATAGAGATCATGTAATTCAGGTGGACCACTAAACTTTTAGGCAGCAATTAGGACTTACACAGTAACTCTGAGTCAACTAATACATCTGGGTGTTGCCTTGGCATACTTCCGATGGCAAATCCTTCCTGTGTAGGCTTGATGTTCTTGCGTTCTCTGATGGCCTCTCAAATGCTCTACTTGGACACTTGATCAAAAACCCGTGGTGATGCCAAAGGGAGATGTCCCATTAAATTCCCAGTCTCCCTTTGGCCCTCTAAACCTGCAGATGATCCCAGGCAATTTCTTTGATGCCTTCTTCCCCAGTGGATGAAGTAATTACGACTTCTGTGCAGCAGGCTAATAGCTCTGAAGGCTTTAGTCAGGCTGATTAACAACCACTGTGTTTTAATAAAAAATGTTCTGGTAAATCTTTCTGAATTGCAGCCCTAATTACTCTGCAGCCTGATGTGCAGCAATTGCAAAGCTAATAGGATCACCTGAATCCAGTTAATGAATCCTCTGTTATGGCTTGCTGTGACTCACAAGATGTGTAGTGTTTCTTCTGGTCTCCCCTGCCCTGCTCCATTCCCTGGTGAATATTTATGCTCTGTATGGCTGAAGGTAAGGGGGTGTGCACCTAGACTCTGAATGAATTAACTTAAATACATGTGCATCCTTCCTCTCATTATTTCAAGGGACTTGTAAGGATCAAGAGCCTGGGCTTTTTGCTTTGGTTTCAAGGTGAGTTCATTCCAGAAGTCACCAATAGCTGCTGTTGCCTGATAGCTCTTTTCAGGCTTACAGGTTTTGATCAGACATCTGTTCAACCCTGTTCTCTGCTTCCCCAGCAGTAGTCTGTATCTATGTTAGAGGGGAGATTTAGGAGAAACTCCCTTCCTCCTTGCTGCTAGCATTTAAAGGTGGTTTGTCCTGCATCAGGAAAGGAAAAAACACAAAACATTAAACTGAAAGTAATTTGTTTTGCTGGAACATTTTCTTTGGGTTAGAACCCTTTGTGTGTAAACATACATATGCTCCTCGGCTGCCTCCACTCCCCTTTCAAAAGGAGTAATACATATTAACCTCAAATTCAAGATTTTTCATCTTTTACAAGGTTGTAAGCTGGTGATAAAGTTTTGGAAAGCTTTGGAGTGGGACTCTGGGCAAGAAACATGGACCTGCTGGTGCTTTTGGTTTTAAGGTGCCTTTTGCTTTTACAGGTGATTTAGGGCTACAGGTGATTTAGGGCTTGTTGGCAGACTTGTGTTAAAGGTTTGGCCTCAGTCAGGGATAAACAAGGATTGTTTGAAAGTGGCCTTTCAAGACTTCCCTCCTTGCTCACTTCTTGTTCTAAATGTAATGTGCTTCTTACATAGATTTATAGGTTTAACTTCTTGTTTAGGCACACTATAAAATGTGCCTCTAACCATGTACCTTGTAACTACCATAATAGCAAGGAAGCCTGTCTGACAAATTTAGTGGCAGGAAGCAAAGTCAACATCTAAAGGATGTAATAAAGAGATTCGGGTGGGTAGGACACAGCAACATACCAGAGGAAAGACTTGACACCAGTTACATTTCTGGTCCTGTGGCTCCAGTGCTGTCCTTAACTGGGCATAATCCAATGAGCCATTTGGCTGAACTCTCATGGTGTTGGGGCTTGTGTAAAAGTCCAGGTGTGAGGCCTGGGACTGGCTGTCCCCCAGCTGGGGGGGTATTCCTGTAGAGGGGAGGATGCATGGAGCAAATATTTCTCTTTTCTGCTGCTCTCATCACAGATAATTTCATACATGGTTCAGGCTGAAAAACTCCAGCTCAGTATGGGGGTGTAACAGAGGATATTGGACTGGGGATTTTCAGAGGCTTCATTAAACTTCTGTCTAGAAACTTGAAGCCCTTGGGTAAGAGGGGAAAAATGCTAAAGGATTCAAGTTTTGCAGTAGAGAGAGATGAATGGAGTTACAAAGGAACTGTACAAATATTTATTGCATGCTGGCAACAGATTTCAGGTCAGCCCTTTACAGCTGGGGGCAGAAAATGACAATATTTTTTTCTTTTAAGCAGAGTTTAGAGCAAAGAAAAATAAAAGGCCTGGATGATGTTTAGAAGGAGGAACAAATCCGAGCCTGGCAGATCTGCTTGTACATGATAAGACAAGGAGGGTAAGAGAGCAGAGGTGGTGCTGGAGGGTTTGTGTTGCTTTCCTGAGCATGAGAAGTGCAGTATCAGCCCTGTAGCTGCTCCTGCCTGGCTGGGACATGCAAAAAACCTGTTGTAAATGATGGGCTGAATGTGGGAGGAAAGGAGGGCAGTTTATCTTAGATTTTTAAATATTATAGTGTCAAACTTCTGTGTGTCTAGCTTTCCCCTGAAAGTTCAGAGCCTTTGAAGGCTCCTTTCATTTCTGGTGTTCACAGGCGTTTATCCTCTGTGCTCTGTGCTGGGCTTGGTAACTGGGAAGGGATTAGGAATGTAGGAGCTGTAGCATGGTTAGACACCAGTTTTGATTGCCTGTGGTGGTTTTTTTTTGTTGCTGTTTTTGTTTGGTTTTCTTCTTTATGGAAGAAATGGGTAATGTGTGGTTGAAGTTAGCTTGACTCTGAGCTGCTGGAAGCTTTGGCAGTGACATTAGCTTGGTGGCTCGGGGAGAGAGGGAATGCTTGCACTCCTTTCCTCCCAGAGGTCAGAGAGGTTTTCTCATGGTGGGTGGGAGGAAGTCACTTCTCACTTCCTCCTCAGACAGAGCAGAGGTCTTCTGTCTCGCTTACATTTCCCTGTGTCCTGCTGATAAATATTTGTAATTTTGATGTTTTGGAAGCTGAGTGCCGGAAGATCAAAACTCACACTTGCTGGCTTTCGTGGAGAGTGAGAACTGGCTGCTTCCCACATGTCGTCTGTGGGATTGCTTCACATGGCTGCTCTGTGCTTGGGCAGTGCCTTGCCCTTCCTTGGGAGCGCTTCAGACAGGAGCTGGGCAGAAGCAGGACCTGGGCACCAGGAGGGATGGAGTTCGTTCCTGGCT